>JAUZST010003154.1:0-17395 GCA_034779995.1 Parotocinclus haroldoi
GTATTTGTGGTCTGTCTGTGGATACTGCGTTATGGGCTCCGGTACAAACACCAGATAGGGATCCTGGGGATTTAGCGGGACTAGGAATGGTCTCGCGAGATCTCCCGGGGACCCTATCCTAACAAAAATATTGTGAGCTTGTGAAATTATTGTCACAAATATTTTCACAGCCTGCACTCGTATATCACGTTTTGTGTTCCTGTGAAAAAAATCCATCCAAGGTGTGAGGTTGTAAAAAAATCCTGACAGGGTTCATGTTTGTGAACGTGTAGTAACCATATAAAAACTTTGTACATGTTTTAAAAGATTTTGTTGCTGCACAAATATGTTGTGTATGTGTAATTAAAATTTCTGCAGGGATATCGTTAGCGGATAGTTTCACAAATCTGAAATACGGACACAAATTTTCTCAATTTGCTTGCAAATCGAAGCTGCAAACCCACACACCATGAAACACAGGCACGAATTTTGATCAAGTTTTTATGCCTGAACTGACTAGCCAATCAGCACTGCCCGTGCACTACACTGCCCGTGCACTAGCCAATTAGCAAGCTACCTGCCCACTAGTCCGTATAAACTGACTATTCGGAAAAGAGATCCGGTTTGCATGCAATTGGAAGAAATTTGTGCGTCCGTGTCTTAGATTGGTGAAAATATCCTTTAAAAATATGCATGCAAAAATTTTAATTACACGTACATAGAACATTTCTACAGAAACAAAATCTTTTTAAACATTTGCGCATTTTTATACTGTCGCAAATCTTTATTACACATTCACAAAACCGAACTTGTCAGAAAGATTTATACTTTTTCTTTATCAAAGGTGAAAAAGAATGTTTGTCAGGTGTTTCCAGAAAAAAACGTATGACATCATGCAGACTAAGAGTCATTTACATTGTTAGTGCAATTGCTGTTCATTAAGTTTTTCATAATGCCAGACATTGCTGTTTGTTCTGACTTTTTCAGCATGGTTTTAAAACCTCAATATGCTATTATTTTACCTTGTTCATCATCTTCAATATGTATTTTGTTTTCCAGATCAACTACCCATTGTAAAATTGTCATCCGGCATACACACACACAATCACTCACTACCTTTTTTGGGGACTATTCATTGATTGATTTTATTGATTACTGTAGCTAATTAATGCTTACAATTAACTCAGTAACCTAAAGCAAGTATTTGGACTTGACGTTTTTGTAAAAAAAAATAAAATAATAATAATAATAATGAAAAAAGCATTGGTTGGCATTGGTTAAAATATGGGCACACAACAAACACATGCACACACACACACACACAAACACACACAGTGGGGGGATTGAGAAAGGATCTCACAGAAAAAGTCTTGTGATCACTAACTTTACTGTGTTACAAATCAATAATCAGCAGGACAATCTGAGTAAAAAGTTAAATCCTGACGTTATTCCTATTAAATGTATCGCCTTTTGCTTGAATGGCAGCATGTAATCAAGCTGGCAAGGAATCCACTGTCAACATCCATTTGCTGTAACGGGCAAGGGCTTAGGAATTATAATAAGAAATAAAAATCTTTTATACATCTAATTCATGTCTGAATGACAGAATTACAGTCTAGACTAGAATTGAATTCTTGAAAGAAAAAAAACATGGTATTGTTCTACTTCCCCTCAAATTCAAAGTGACATTTACACTCCTACTTTGAATGTAAACTTGAATTTGAATTGTATTTGATTCAGATCCCCAGAAAATCCACATCGCATAAGGCATTACATTGCATTGTACAATCGCTCCCTGATTTAGGATGGGAACATGTTCTGACAAACCCATTATACGTTGAATGCAACATGAACTGATGAGTCTAACGAGTGTCTGTACTGGATCGCAACATGTTTAAGACACTTACAATAACCTAAAGTTTACCAAAAGAATTAACCCAACACTGATTTTACAATAATGTTTTTGCAAAATGTCATGTAATTTAGTAAGTAACTGCTTGAAAATGAAAAGTAAAAGCAAAACACTGAAGCCTAAAAGCCCAGCAAATGTGTCATATTGTATCAGCAGTTCTCTGTGTATTCCTTTTGGTTGGCTGTTATCCCTAACCTTTTTCGAACCCATGGATAACTATTTACACTGGATTTCTGCACTGTGGAAAACGCAAGTAAAACTGCGCTGAAGTGCTGAGGCATGTTGTGAGAGCTACTATGAATCTGATTCACTGAATCATTTCAGACTCCATCATGATCCGACGTGTCAACTGAAACTATGATTTGACTCATCAAACTTAAAGCAAGTGAGTTTTCGAGTTTTGGGGGTCAGGATTTGGGGTTGGGGTTCCTCAAAAAAACTTGGGTGGTCAAAAACTTATCCTGGTACTCACAGGGCACAGGAGGAAGTGCATCCTAGAAAAGAATCTCTATTAAGCTAGCTCATTTGATCAAAAACTGTTATGAAAAACGGAATTAAAGCACTACTGTTCATTTGTGCTGTGTTTGTGATGGGGGGCTGCAGACATCACAGGTAGTGAAATGTAATGTTTAATTTCTCAAGCATGAAAGCAGCACAGACAATGATTTCTACAGCACAAACCAATGTAAACACAGCACAATACAGCACAAAACACTTGAACAGTAGTATTTTTGTTGCATTTGGGCTTACATGGCTTCAGAGAGGTTGGAAAAGACACTCACTTATCACAGGGCTCAGTCATCGCCCGGGAATTATGATCTTGGCAGTCATGACAATGTTAAAAAAAATTTTTTTTGGAGGATTGTGTGGAAAGTTCAAATCTATTTCACGTGTACGTTTTTAACAGTAAGAAGGATTGTTTTCTGATTGTTGTAGGTAACAACCAATTTTGCTTTACGAGGATGGTGCCTGCATTTCTGCCCTACACTGCACTGCTTTTACTTCTTGGCCTGTAACACCCATCTCAGTTACTAACCCGTGCAGCAGGACTAATCTTTTTATTGGTTTATTAGTGTTCGATCTTACAATGTAATCTATCATGTCCGGGGAGACTGTTTATCATGTAAACCATTTCTCTGCTGCATCATGTCTCAAGGATTGTAGTCACCATGACATTTCTTTGACATACAAATTGCCACTGGTGGGAACATCACTCATGGAACCCCATAGCGCCAATCAATCTCTATTTCTCTCTCGTGTGTCAGATGGAGGTTAGATACGTTTGTGCCAAACAGCCTAAGTGTGTATGCCAAAATGTCCTGAGAGAGAGAGGGAGAGGGTGAGGGAGGGAGAGATTCTGTCTAAAGTGTTTCAATAGCGTCTCCTAGTGTACTTATTAACTGACTGGAAATCTAGTATTGCATTCGTGCTACTTTGGCGCCTTCTGCTGAGCATCCGAGAGTAATAATCTTATTAGTCTTATACGAAGATATTGAATGCTTTGCAACACATGTAAAAGTAATACATTAAAAAATATATATTTGGAGAAAAGCGAAACATAAAATATTGTGTGTGCAAAAATGTGTCCCACAGATGTCCCTCAGAATTTGCATAAATGTGTTACATTCAAGTTTATCCTCTAAAAAGCTTTACATAACGTTGCTTCTTTCATGTGAGTTAAATTGCTCATTAATGGTTCTGGTTATTTTACATCGTGTGTTTATTTGTTTAATATTGCATCGATGGCTATTCACGCACCTCGAAATGGTCCATGCAGAGGGGTTTGCAGTGAAGGTGACACCTGTGTCTGGATGGTGGACAACAAAACTGTGGGAGCTGCTTGTACTTGTTGGCAGATCAAATGATCCTCTCTACCAGAGTCTGTCTGGGCCGTGCAGTGCCTGGTTGTCGTATGTGCAAGCCCTCATGGAAGCACTGCTCCCATCACGTCCTAATAGCTAGGACAGAATGTCTAGCAGTCAACGATCTCTTGCCAAGCACTTTTATGCCTTATTGTTACAAGACCAGTGTCTAATCAGACCACGCCTGTAATGATTTACGTATCTACCTGAGACATAAATGCATTAAATGTTTTGCAGAAATCAGACATTATTTATATACACAAACCCATAGAGTTGGGAAACAGGACAGTATGGAAAACACAGATTAAAAAACACAGTGTTTCTTACATTTGCTTTGTTTTTTATTTTTATTTCATTGCAGACAGTTATGAATTGAAACTTCATTTAATTTGGTAGTAAATATCCACTAAGCACCCACTAAGCACTTTTTACAACGGTACATTGTCTCAAAGCAGCTTTACAATGTTAGATTATCTTAAAAGGCCAATCCCAACAAGCCTAGGGTGACAGTGGCAAGGAAAAACTTCCTGAAAGTAGTAGGAAAAAACCTCAGGGACTCCTCCATGGGTGTAGGATGTTAATTAAATAGATATTTAAAAGTATATTAAATTAGAGCAAAATTAGGTAAATAATTTAAATCAATAACAAATTAATAATAACATTTAAATTAGTAATAAAATAAATAAACAAAATTATAAAACAAAAAAGATATCAAACGAGCCGGGCCGGAAGAACATCCAAGTGTGTGGTGCTGGAACTGGTACCTGAACATCAGCTCTGAGAGAAAAGAGAAAGTGTAGTTATTGATGGGTTAGGAGCACAGAGTCTATTATCAATTACTGATACCATGTGCAGCATGAAAACTCCGGCAGCACTAACTATAGCAGCATGGCTAAAGAACCAGAAGGTAAAACAGCCAAGAGGCAAGAGCCGACCTGAGCCATGCATCAAAATCTAAATCTAAAAGTCTAAAAACTAAAAGTCTGACTAAATGAGAATGTTTTAGCCCAGACTTAAAAAAATTGGGCAGTGTCTGAATCTGTAACTATTGTAGGAAGTTTATTCCATAGCTGGGGGGGCAAATATGAGAAAGCTTTTCCCCCTGCAGTGATTTTTTAAATTCTAGGTACTGAAAGAAGTCCTGCTCCCTGTGAGCGAAGTAGATGAGCTGGATTGTAAGATTGTAAGAGTTCACTCATGTGGGGCCAGACCATGTAGAGCTTTATACGTTACAAGAAGTATTTTATAATAATATGTACAGTGGAATCAACTAATATAGCCAGTTAATATTTTAGGAACTGCGGTGGGCTTTGATTCATAGTAGCACGTGTGTAAACTCCCTCCTACACTCTTTAATGGCAATAGGTTACAAATCTAATCAGAAAATGGGTGGCTATATCAATAATGGTCGATTTGGAGCCATTAAGTATCAGTATACTGTAGATTGTTTTCTATGTCCTTTTAAAGTGTTGCTAGTACCTTTTTAATAAATGATACTAGGTATTAATAATAAATGAGAATAAAAGAAAACAAATATTAATAATACAAAACACATGCCAAAGCTGTGTTTCACTGGAATTAATTAAAACCAAGAGGAATGATTACCATCCAGATCAATGGTAAGAGACGGGTCCTATCTGGAATTAAATAGAAAATTCACAAGAGGGAGATGAAGACCAGCCAATGTGTCTGCTAAGAAAGCCGTTCACGTTTCTTCCAAAAGGTGTCTCTGTTGTTTCATAAACTTGACAAACTAGCTTCGTAATCCTATTCCCTGTCAGTTCTGTAGTATATGAATGATCTCACATCTCCGGCTAAATGAAGAACAAATGTTGGGGTGGCTTTTGGAATGTATGGAATTACTAACATTTGTTCTTGGTCAACCAAGATGTGACGTGACTTTAAAAACATCTCCCCCCAAAGGTGGGTCAGCTGTGGTCGATGACGTTTAATAAAACTAAAAAACAGTCAAAAATGTAGTATGACTAACGCAAGAGAGAGAGAATCTTGCTCGTACATTGCTTCTGATTCAGCTTAGAATGGTTTAAACCTCATTCAAACAACACAGCCAAAGCTCTTTAAGCAATCCAAACTGTTCCTCTGACCTCCTTCACCAAGTGGGTCAAACAAATACATATTGCCTTAGAAGGGACTGTTTGCTGCTCGGCATAACTCAGTCCATTCAAACCTGAATCATATTGACATTTTGACATTAGCTGTTTCAAAATTTGCCTCTAAAGAAGTTTTTTAGAACCTGCTCTTTTACTCCATGCTCCAGTCTTTATTCCAGTGTTTAATTACCCAATATATAATTTCTATATTTGCCCAGGATAATCAGGTACACCGTATGGAAGTATATGTACAAAAACTAGGAGAGTTCTCACAGTCACAGTCACTGCTTAATCTGCACTCTCATCCAGTCCATTTGGTCATAAATACACACTGTTCTAACCCAAGTTTAAAAGTTGTGTCCCCTTCCCACACAGTGACATAGACAAATATATTTCATGATCATTTCTGAAGTGTAACATTCAATCTTAGTTCCTGCTTGACAGCCACAATGCGTCTTCACACATCAATCTGAAAGACCATAATGCTCTCATGGTGTGCACTAGCAGTTTTGACTGCCGTATAATAAATACTTTTTTGCAATTGTGTTCATGTACTGGTTTTCATGTACATTTTGTACATCATGTACATGTACATTCTATATTCATAGCACAGTGTGTTGCAGAAAGTGCAGTTATGTTTCCAATTGAGCTGTGACGCAAAAATCACATAGAAGTTAGATTGTAAGGACAGACAAAGGATCAGAGGCAAGGGAACAAACAGGACAGAGCAAGGTATGTCTGTAAGATGCTACTGATATGGACCCTCTGTTTCTGCAAATACAAAACACCACCCTGCAATATGAGATTGATTTTGAGATTAAAACTTATTTCTTATAGTATCATTACTGTAGCAGATTACTGATATCTGTGTTACAATCAGTCTAAAATGTAATCATACAAAAAGTCTTCTAAAGTATGCCATTTGAAGCCAGTAAAGAAAATAGTGACTGAAGAGTGGAACAGTGTTGCAAGTGACTCTTCCCACAGCTCCAGGAATCTCTGGTTTGATTCCAAACCTGTACTCTGCTTGTGTGGAGTTTGCACTTCCTTCCTTGCACTGGGGTTTCCCTGGATACTCAACTTCCTCTTACAGTCCTCTTACAGCAAAGACATGCATTAGGTTAATTGCTAAATTGCTAAATTGTCCCAGTGTGTGCACATCCATTGCATTCTGTGAATGTTTTAAACCCAGGTATAATGCGAGGGTTGCGTCAAGAAAGGCATTGGCATAAAACTTGTGCCTGGTCTAATTTGTGGATTAGGTCTGTTGTGGCGAATTCGAGCAGGTGAGCGAAGAAGACAAAACAAAACATTGACTTGATGCATTAGCCATGTAGCAACTGCACAAAACAAAAAGGCAACAGTCAGACACCAGTCATGTCTGCACTGATGCAGTACATTTGGGTAGGTAGAAAAACTCTTACTACTTTGACTACTGCTAGTCAAAATGAAATATCCCCTAATTTTTGTGAGCAGTGCACTCCTTTAAATGCCAGCTAAACCAGTTGTGTTCCACTGTGACGCCAACTCTCTCAGTCCCTAGGTTCAGACTTTCCTCCATGGGTGGGAGATCCTTTGCTGTGGCTGTTCCCACCCTCTGGAACTCTCTTCCATTATCTGTTGGGTCTGCTTCATCTATCAAAGAATTTAAATATCTTCTAATATCTTTTCTATTTCCCTCCTCTATTTAATGTCTGATGTGTCTCTTGTGTCAACTTTGTGTCTCTTATGTTGTGTAAATTGTGTAAATTCGGTAATACGTGTCCTTGGTTTTGAGAGAGGTGATATCTAAATTAAACTCATTATTATTATTATTATTATTATTATTATTATTATTATTATTATAATACAACATTTTGCAAATGATAACAATCAAAAAAGTCCTCTAGCAATCTCATGAGCTGCCACAAAGTGAATAACATTAACAGGAAGTAAAAGTGTTGCCTTGGTGATCTGTGCCAGTTATGTAAACAGAAATCTACACAAGAAGAAGGGACTCGTCCTGTTGCTTCAAAAAATTCCTATGAACCATTAGTAGGATGTGTTCAACCCCCACTTCTCTTCTCTCTTGCCCTCTTTGTGTAATGCTCTGAGATGTGAGGAGGGGCAGCTTGTCAGCACAAGTTTGTGCTTTAGAGCTGACTGCCTCAGTCATGAGATCATATGATGTCACCCAGGTTTATTTAACAGTCATGTACACTGATATGATCACTTCCTGTGCGTGTTGTGCATGTATGTATTAGGAAAATGGGTATATAGCAGTAGTAGTAGCAGTTTTGAAAAAGCTAGCGATCAAATCCTAATATAGTAAAATATGTAATAAACATCAAATATTACACAAAATTGTAGTATCCTAGAAAGGATCTTTGAAGTAATGTTTGGAATGTGCATGTTTATCTAACAGCAGCAACACGGCCTGATGCATGACTGAAATATCAACAGAGCAACAGAAGAGAACAGCCTGTGTGTCTACGCATGCACCACACCTCGTTTAATTCTTACCCAATCCAGTGTTATGTAATCAAACAATCCCAATTCCTCTTACATTTGTGTCTCCTGGAGCGAGTTTCATATGTAGAGCAATGGTAACAGTCAGGCCATCAGCATTTACCCCTCCAGCACTGAGGTCATGCAGAAAACAAATTACAAGGGATGAAAAATCCAGACAAATAGTCACTCTGGGGCATAATGAAGGTTATATCTCTCGTGATTGACAAAAAACACAGACTAAACAGCTACGCTATGTCTATCTTTGTGTGCATACACTCACACACACACGCACACACACACGCACACACACACACACACACACACACACACACACATACACGCGCACACCATTACACCCCCTTCCCCCTCACACACACACACACACACACACACACTCATTAATCCTGCCTGCAGGTTGGAGCACTCATGTCATCTGTGCTGAGGTGTGTACGTGGTACACCAGATAAACAAGCTGCCCGGATACACTGTCATCCAGTGTGATGTCATTGTTTTCATCAAACATCTGTTTTCATTGATTTTCTCCAGATGCAGGTAAAAGAAAGTAGAGGTGCCACCACCTGTACCAATGTGAATAGCCAAGTTCAACGCACTGGGAACATTGATAACACATTCAGTGTTGATTGTAATGACCTATGTTAGATCATCATATCTATAATAGGCATTGCATGTTGTAAGGGTTAGTTCACAGAGACCAGAGACCTGGGTTCATGTCTCGCTCTGGCCTGGCCTTCTCCCTGTGTCTGCATGGGTTTTTAATGTTTTATATCCAGTCCTACATTTGAGTTGGGCAATATTTGTTTGTTTATTTGGCTTTAATGTCACTATTGGCATCAGTTGCCATCTTAGCGACACACACAAGTTTATATCCATACACCAATGCTTCTCATGACTAGCCATATATATATAGACACACAAGTCAATGCCAATTTAAAGTAATCAATTAACCTAACACACATGTCTTTGGTCTGTGGGAGGAAACCGGAGTACCCAGAGTAAACTTACACAGACACAGAGAGGAGGACATGAAGACACTAAACAGAAAGGACCCAGGCTGCTCCACCCTGGATTGAACCCAGGACCTCATAGCTGTGAGGCAGCCGTGTCACCCACCGAGCCGCCATGCTACCTGTTTGCCCATGTCTGATTTACTGATTTTCCATGCATTTGACACAATGTATGCATGGAACAAACAAAAACATTTCTGCAAATTACACATAGAGGTCGATATAGGCAAAGCTTTGGACAACTTTCCAGATGATCCACTAGTCTTGGACTTGTTATGCCTTAAGGTTTATAACATTTTATAGAGCTAAATAAATATAGTAACGCTCAAGCCTCTCTGGGGGTCATGTTTACACTGGAAAGGTGTGGACTCTAGACAAATGTTTGAAAATCTGAGAGTACAGACAAGTGCCATTCAAACAAGTAGAAAAAAGCTAGAAAAAACCTTTCCTGCTGGCAGTTTCCACTGACCTACATGTCAAAAATGTGAGTTATGAGGAGCTATTATAGCCAAGACAAGATCTCGAAAAGCAAGAACATTCTCAATTAGAACTGCTCATAAACTGAATGGGAGTCAGGCTGGTACAAGAGTACTTATGAACCTTTCCACTGCATGCACAAGCATGATCTAAAAGGCAGAGTTATCAGTAAAAAAAAACTTAGGTGCAAGCTCATCAGAAAGAGCAGTCTTAAGATTGGGTGTGTCTAACCCCTTTGTTCTTTTTTTCAACACATGCTTGTCTCTGATAAACAGGAAAAAGTTAAAACCATATAAAGTATATGGTTTAAACTTAATATTTTAACTGTGAATATACAGCAGCATCTGGCGTTAGTCAGTTAGATTTGTTGGTGGCTTTTGGTGTTTCCCCTACACAAATAACCAGTGTTCTTCTTTAACCAGTGTCCATAATTATTTAAAAACAAAAAAAATAAAATAAAATAAATAAAACGGCGTGGTGTAGAACTGGTCTTTGATCCAAAGCTCTGATGCTAGATTCACCCCAGGTCTAAAGTATGCAACACCACATTAAGTTAAGCCTAAGGCATTCTGAATCGCGTCCACAAGTCTGATAAAACAAAACCGGAACATTTTAGTAAGAAATTTCCAGTGTGTTACATTCAGCAAATAAATAGTAATGGGCCATAAATAATGCTGAAATATTTTAGACTTAAGCTTGTTCTCCGCCGAGATTAGCACCAGGGGTGGCCAAACTCTTGAACAAGACTGATTAGCGACCTGCTTTTATTTCAAAAACAGAAAGGACAATTACATTTTTGATTACCCCAGCAAGTAATGGGTGAGGGGGCCTGCATTTTAGGCTATGTCCAGAACATGGTCGCCATTTTGAAAATGACCATATTGGATCAAGGGCAAGTTTTTCAAATGGGAAGATAGTCATGTAGCACATTAATCGACTGCCACAATCAAATTAGCAATTTCTCTTGTGCTTCAAAAGTTATAAACACAGAAAGTTCAGAACTTTTGTTTTGGTCACATGTAACTGAAGATGGCAATGACGAATCTGATGTCTGGGGAAAGCAGACTTCGCAGAAACCGGGACTATGGTAGTGTTTGTCTGAAGACAGCTACCAATTAAGATACCTCAACAATGGTTTCGACAGTCTTGCATGACACAGCAGGCAATGTGTACTGCGACTTTTGACCCTGTATATTTTCACTTTCTTCTGTGTTTGTGTGTGTATGCGCGTGTGTGTAGTGAGGTGGGTTAAGTACGTATATCAGTGTGAGAACCAAATATACTCACAAGGACATAAGGATAGAAAGAGCTTACATTTTTTGTATCTTGTGTGACATTTTACCAGTCTTTAGTTTAGTATTAGGTGATAGCAAGACATATGCACTTGGGTTGTTTATGGGAGTGAGAGGTTGTTCTTGCACAGAAAAAGATCAGTCATTCATAGCTGCACTGTCGACCCCCTTCACATTCCTCCTCCCAAATAAGGAGATAACCACTGGATCACTCTCTCTCTTGCACGCTCCCTCTCACTCTCACTCTTCCTTTCTCTTGTCCATACTAAGTTCCGTTTAAGCTCAGTTTTGTTTACTGATATCTAACTTTGTTCTATACGTGTGCTCATGTACTGAACCTGCAATCTCAGCCCTGCTTTTGATTGTTTATTGTTGTTTGCTTACTTATCTAGAGTCAGCGTTCTTCTGTTGTCTAATTCCGGCCAGAGGTTTTATACACAGATGGTGTTAGGTCCATGTTGTGTTGTTATGGTATGTTAAAAGGGTTGGAAGAGCAAAGCCACAGTCGGGCTCTGGGAGACACAGGGATTGATTTGAGCAGCTCTGATGGGAGGTTATGGCTCCAGTCTGCTGCTTCTTGAAGGTCAATCATCACAGAATGGTTCCATTTCCCATCTCTCAAAGATTAAACTGTTAGAGAAAGTGCTGAACTGATGTCTTGGAGTATATTAAAGGAATACCCCTGTGTTTTTATAATCCAGTCTCAATGTTACTGCATCTGTGCGGCTTATGAGAAACTATAACAGTCAATATCTGTTACTTGTTCAGGGAATAAAGCTGGAGAAGTGTTTCTCTAAACACATTTAAAATGGAAACATAAGGACTTTAGACAATACATTTTCAAACTGCGCAGTGAAGTACAATGCTTATATTCTAGCAGTGAAGGTCCTTGCATGAGAGAGACATAGAGATAATTTCTTAGAAAAGTCTGCTGAAGTTTTGACCAACTTTTAAACACTGGAGCAATGCAGTAATAAGTCAATTAGATTCGATCTGTTTATGTTCCAACCACAAGAGAGCAAAATCTTTGGCAAACAATTCCCTGATGTCTTTGAGTCTATTGTCACTCTCCGGCCAATTTCTATCCATGGTCTTGATCGTGGCTTGACTGGATTTATTTATTAGATTCAAATATTTCAGGTTGTAGGTAAATCATAGATGAGCTGAATCAGAATCTATCATTCAAATCAATATTTCTTAGATTTTCTTTAGGAGAAAAGTTGGTAAAGATTTACTTCACTAAGATAACAAAAAAAAACACTAAAATAGTCAAATGTTTCCAAAAAGTTTGCATATCATGTGACAACATCTCAGTTGGGATATATTACTGTGACTTGGCCATTCAAAAGCACAAATGTCTTCATTTCGAAACATTGTTTGATTTTTCACATTTTAGCCCTACTTTTTCCTGATCAGGGTGTCACAAGCTCTTTCACCCATGCCTGAAGAGCACAGGATGCAGTTGTAAGAACTGGAATAAGGATTGGAACTGGAAGCATTCATTTCTCACAGTTTCTGCGTGCATCTCAGTCGGTTCTCTGCTCTATTACGAATAAAAACAACATAAAATCAGTTGAATTGTCACAGTAAAGACAGCTTATAATTCCATAAATGTTTGCGAGTAAGGCTACTCATGAGTAAGCAGGGGCTGAGTGAATCAATGTGCTGCAAGCAGCTTTACAGTGAAATGATTTGCCTTATTTATTTGAACTAGTAAACAAATAGAAAATAGAATAGGCTATGTTCAATGGCGGTAAATGTTCGAATTAAATGAACAATTTTATAGGACACACTGCAGTTTCTAGGCTATTTAGTCAACACCAATATACTAGAGTATCCTGTATAGATTTTCTACGTATTATATAGAACAGAATTGCATATATTTTAGTAATATAGTGCTTTGACAACATCTAGATCATAACATGCAGCTTTACAGAATGCACTGTGGACATTTAATGACCTCTTTCCATTATTTCTAGAGCTCTAGAGTGAGGTGCCACTAATGTCATGCCAGAACAACAAATGATTGAGGTAGGCAGACAAAGGAGGGAGAAGGGGTGACAGGTAAGATAGACTATGGAGTATTAGTCTGTTTTGGCCTTTGGAAGCTTGATGTATGGTAGAGCAGAGATTTTACAAACATTTTGGTATTGCTTGCTTGTAGTAAGAATGCCTTTAGAAGCTTCAGATCAAGCATGACTGGAGCAGAAACAGAACCAGGGACACAGAGATGAGTGACATAATTAATAATTAAGATTTCAAGTCTTATATGCATATAAGTTGCATCTAAACAGCAGAGAACGTGTACGAGCGAACATTTGCGATACCTGTTCCTTCTGTTTTCGGGAACTGTTTCATGTTTTATAAAAGATACAAACATATGAATTACTGTACTGTACAGTATAGTGCTGTAGTAAATGTTTTCATATTGTCTTTTAATTAATATCATGGTTTAAAATAAAATACAACTTTGTATCTAAACTACTGTGGGACTATATAGTTATATCCAGTCAAAATCCATTTAAGTCAATGTGGTGTTTCACTGAACATAATTTGGACATTAAACAGCCCATACTTGTATTTGCTTATTGTGATATCAAAATTCCATTCTATGTCACTGCAGATACAACTGTTACTGTCAAGGCTACGATGGAATTATTCATTCATTATCTTCCACACTTGGTCGCGGGCCAGCTGGTGCCCACCCGACAACTCAGGGGACAAGGGCAGGAACAACCCTAGATGGGGCACCGATCGAACGTAGGACCCACACACAGTCACACACTAAGGGCCACTTTAGAGACACCAATTAACCTAACACGCATGGCTTTGGTCTGTGGGAGGAAACTGGAGTGCCTGGAGTAAACCCATGCAGACACAGAGAGGACTGCTCCACCCTGGGACTGAACCCAGGATCTTCTTGCTGTGAGGCAGCGGTGCTACCCACCGAGCCACCATGATGCCCTGCTATGGAATTAGCCAAATTGCTATCTAATACTTTAGAAGATGGATCAGGTTTTGATGTTCCCCCAATGTCAAAATTGCCTTTAGAAGTCAAAGGGCATGATGATGATGAAGGATTCTGATCCCTTATAAGGTCCTATATCTGAACGTAGGTTGTGATGTCTGTTAGACTGGGGACACAGCGTCTGACATCCACTAGTTTGAAGGACGATTTCCTTTAGAGACAAGGAATAAGAACACTAGTACTCTGAATAAACAGAAGACCACCAAATCCCCATGAGTTACCAAGGTCAGGACTGTTACCTAAAGACCTAGCACTATGAAAAGTTTCCATTATTCTGAAGTACACACACCCTTGCTTATCCTCCACTTAGTTGTAGACCAGATAAGTACGTAAGTAATGATTTCCTAAAGCTAGGCTTATGCTTCATAGTTCTTACCACAATTACAGCTCTGATTCACAATCAAGCTGAGTCTGTGTTGGTTCGACAGAGTTTGCAGACTTTTCACTCAAAGAATCAAAGGTCAGCACGGACTCGTTTGAGTTAATATAACAAATGAGTTTTTACTCATTCTGAATAATCAAATCTAAAAGCATGAAAAAGAGTCAAGAGCACAAATATACCAGCTGTCTAATGAACTGTTACAAATAATAAGAAGAGCTTCTTTGGCATTTTTTGTCCGTGGCACAAACAATAAGCGTTCAAAGCCGTAGCACCACAATGTTTGTTTTGGTGTTTTCGTCTCCTAGTAACAAGAGTGCCCATGTTTTCATGCACGCATGCAATAGATTCTGCAGTAAGACACATTCAGTGGTGTGCGAGCCCCAGCTGTTTAGTGTGTTCTTCAATTTTTTCGCCACAAAAAAATCTACAGAAGTGTCTGATGCCCAGTCCTTTTATAGACTGTCAGAACTGTAAAATATCTTTCATTGTGTCTCTTCTCAAGCCAAAACCGACAATCCTGACCTGTGGACAATCCAACGAGGTGGAGTTTGCATGGCCTCCCCAGGTCTATGTGGGTTTACTCTGGATGCACGGGTTTCCTCCCACATTCCAAAGACATGAATTAGGTTCACTGGCCACTCTTAATGGGCCCATGATTAGTGTGTCGATATAACCTTGTGTCATGAATATAGGCTTTGGTGCTGATGCGGCATTAAAAAAACACAAACAGCCACATGTGAGTAGACAGGAGTAGGTTATAGTCGCTTATAGTATTTAGTATTAAGGCCCTTGCTTTTATTAGCTATGAGACCACCTGCGGCATAGTGACATGGCGCCTTTAGGCATGCCTGAGGACAAGTACTGAAGCCCACACAAAGAACACTGAAACAACACCAAAACAATGAAGCCAACAATTACTTGGCCAAACCAAAATAAAACAAGGATTGTAAAGAATTTGGTTCATGAATAGACCTGCGTTCTCAAAACCTGCTCTCTTACGCTTTCGTCTGTGTTCTGTCAGGCCTGACACTCTTAAATGTGTGTGAGCAAAGGGGCAAATATAAATAATGTGTGTGCTTTTACAACATCTTTTACAGGGAGCACCTTTATGGATCTTATTAAACTAACGCCATTGGAAGACTCCAGCAGCACAGGATCTGGCTGTGTTGTGTGCAGTGTTGAGAATGTTGGGCATGTTGAACATCTTTCACTTTACTTATCTACTGCCTGACCAGACCACATTTTACCAATAATCCTTATGCCTCAAGTAAAAGAAAAACATGGACAAAGACAAGCCTGCGTTCCTTATTGGGTCTCAAGTTACCATTTAGTGGTCTATGTAATAAACACGAGTATTTTTGGATCAATTTTCTCTCTCTTTCTTTCTCTCTCTCTCTCTCTCTCTCTCTCTCTGTCTCTCTCTCTCTCTCTCTTTCTCTCCCTTGCTCTCCTTTCTCTGATAGAGTAAGAAAGACACAGTGAGAACCTACCATAAAAGGCTGTGTTTGTAGAAAGTGAAAGGGTAGAATGCGTGTGTATGTCTGTGAGAGAGGGAGAGAGCGACATGGAGACTAAGAATATGTGGGTTTGAGCTAGGCCTCCACCAGACTGTTGAAATAAGTCAATCGTCAATCAAAAACAACTCTCTCAGTTAAAAGGTGGCATGTGTTTGTGAATGTCTGTTTCACTGTTTAAACATTAGTTTGACAAAAAGGCCACATATTGAGAGCTATATATAAAGAGAGTGAAAGACAAAAATGCAAACCTCTCCTGGCAGTTTGCTCAGTAGCATTGACCAGTAGCACTGGAGACATTCTTTGGAACTGATTCAGTTCTCAGTCTCAGTACAGTAGCCTTACCTTTTAAAGACATCATGAATCAACCAAGCCAGAATACGATCGTTACACATACTGGAAGTACACAGGTGCACCGAGTCTTAAGCAGCTCCTGCATACTAAAGGAACGACCTGACCCTGCCACACCTACCCATTCACCCTCCAGTCTTCAGTAATTTAGTCTAGGTACAAACATGCATATACAATGCCCTCTGCTGAATAAAGCTTAGATAACCTAATATGCCATTACATGAAATCAAAATTTACCTGACAGCAGCTCACAAGATGAGGTTTAGTCAAAGTCATATAAAGGCAACATCTCTATGTTGTCTGTTGCTAGTAGAATCATGTGAATCATATAGTATTCACTATTTTACACGACTCACAAAAATGAGAGGATATTTAAAAATAAATACAAAGAGGATCCCACAAGAACTGCTGGACAATCCTGTTCTTGGGTGACCATACGCCCTACTGAACAGTCATTGTGTGACACTCTCAATTTTATTTTTCTTCTAATTTTTTACATTTTCTTCTGTTCACCCCCATGAAAATGTCACTTGCTACTCGATCACAGTAACTGAGTTTGCATCTCATTTGCGCAATCAAACAACTTTCTTGGAATTTTAATTTTCTTTTTTTAATAATCTTGTTTAATGAAATACAATCAAATAATTCCTTTTAATTGCTTTGTATTCTTTGCATATTGAAATTTCCTATAATTTGTGTGCGCTGTGTATGTAATAAAGCATTGTATGTATGTATTATGCCACTAGTTTATTGTTATTTATACTACACATACTATATCTATTAGTGTTACTCTATTATTACTTTATTTTGTTATTATTTATTAGACTGCATCATATTGTATTAAATATATTGAAAAAAAAAATATATATATATATATAAGAATAAGATGATTTGCAAATCCTTTGCAACCCATATTCAATTGAATACACTACAAAAACAAGATATTTAATGTCTAAACTGATAAACTATATA
>JAUZST010003155.1:0-17394 GCA_034779995.1 Parotocinclus haroldoi
TCACTCTACAGGGATTCCAATCCTACCGACCGATCTCTCTCTCTCTCTCTCTCTCTCTCTCTCTCTCTCTCTCTCTCTCTCAGCTCTATAACTTATTCGCTTCCCCGGTGATTTATCAATGACCTCTTCACCGTTTAGGCAAAAAAAAACCCTCCGACGTCACTGGATGTTTATAAAGCACGGGGAAGCGGGGATGCGCAGATAAGAGACGGGCACGTGCACACCTTGGACGGGACGCATACTACACTCTTTACTTTTTTTTTACTTAATTGCAAGAACTTTTACGTGTCTTACTGGAATGCTTTTACACTTATATCCAGGTAAGGTCGTTAACATCATTCTTGTTCTTCATTTTAATCCTAATCATTCAATAGTTCAATCTGCATTCGGCCGTGCGCGCACAAAATAGAAGCCGCGCGCTCCCGGTAGCTATTTAATCGTTAATATGGGAAGGTGGGTTCATTCCAATCTAATGTACATAACTTAAGAACGAAACCATCTCTCCAGTATAAAGTCGAATGAAAGACATGCCAGCGCAAGTAGGTTATCTTGTAAAACTATTTGGCATACCTGTCGTTGCGCCTTTACAAGAAAGAAAGTACTAGACATTATTCTTCTCCTCAAAAGAACCTAAAAACTAACTTTACAACTTTTCTGAGGAGTTTAAGGATCGGGAATTTAAAAAAAAAAAACAGTAAGGAATTTTCCTCCAATCAGGCTCCAGATGCATTTCTTAATCTTTATTTGAGGTCTATTTTAGGAGACGCTCCTAACCACGCAAGAAAGCGTCTTGAACTTTATTTTTACTTCCTCAAGACGAACTAAAACTCTCATCAACAATGCTATAGTGCTAAAATCAAAGCTTTTCACTTTTACAATGCGCTGTCCAAATGTTATCTGTAAAGAGAGTAATCGTAAAGTAATTCTATTTTCATCTTTGTGCTATTAGTGGATTAGGCATGGTATAAAATACCCGAAATCTATTTACAAGGTCCATTCTACTTTCTCACACCTAACTCAAAACTTTTTCACTTTTATTAGCTAGCTGAGGATTCCCCACACTACACGAGAGGACTCTCCCGTCTGCCTGGACGTTCTGTTTTCCAGACCTAGAGCATTTTTGAGGACATCCTTTCAGGGGCTCTTATGGTTGAAGATGATGATTGGGAACGAGAGCTGGTTCGTGTCGGCGCTCCTCGCGCTGCTGCACTCCGTGGTTCCCGCGCTGCTGCTGCTGGCGGCCTCGCGCTGGCTGTGGGCGCTCAGGTGGAGTGCCACGCGCGATAAGGCTTGCGCGCTTCCTCTCCCGGAGGGTTCCATGGGATGGCCTTTGATTGGAGAGACGTTCCACTGGCTCTTTCAGGTAGCAGTGCGCATGCATACCTTGTAACTAAACTGCAATCACCGAGAATAAACCATAAAACCTCCGGTATCCGTTTGAACTTTGGAAACTCTTCATTCATTTCCATACCCACTAAAATCAATGCAGGGCAAAAGGGCAGCAACTGGCAGCAGAGGGCACAAGGTGTGAACCGACCATAGACATGAACTATTCATTTTTACAGCTAAACATTCAGCTAAAATCAAACATAAGCTTATTAAATGTTTTTTTTTTAAGCAAGTGAGTTAGTTCAAGTTTATTTGAAATGTGCAAAGTTTTTTTTTTTTTTTTTTTGGCAAACTCAGAGCAAACAAAACCTCTCAGACCCCCTGTGATGTTTGGCGAACTGGGACTCCAGCTCTGGCACCCTACTCGTTCCCTGCACACTGTATTTACCAGACAAAATATTTAGTCACCTGTGACTGAAACGTACCTAGGAACAATCTTACGAAAATTTACGGTAGACTGGGATTTTGGCCACTGCTATGGCCCATAAGACCAGCTCAGCTGATTCCATCACACTATGGCCTTTGGCCCGCCCAAATGCAATCTCTCGTTTTGGCCAAACCCGTTTTCCACACATCCAACAAGACGTTCCCTGAACTGTACCACCTCTTCTCAATCTCTGAAACCCATCACACACCCCACAGGAATTCATAGCCCAGTCATCATCGTGCAGCGCCATCGACACAAGCCTGAAGTGTCCCAAATTGCCACCTTTTAGACGAATAATACACTATTTTAAACCCTATGTAACATACTTAACACACTAGCACTCACTCATTCAGCACTTGTTTATCTGCACCCTTTCGCGGTTTGACAGGGCTCCAGCTTTCACATCTCCAGGCGAGAGAAACACGGCAACGTTTTTAAGACCCACCTCCTGGGGAAGCCCGTGATCCGCGTGACCGGAGCCGAAAACATCCGCAAGATCCTGCTCAGTGAACACACCCTCGTGAGCACGCAGTGGCCCCAAAGCACGCGCATCATCCTGGGGCCGCACACCCTCGTCAACGCCGTTGGCGAGCTGCACAAGAAGAAGCGCAAAGTAAGCAAGCGTACTCTCTGATATCCTGCGGAACCCAAAAACAAAGGCAAAGGGGTCGGTGGGTAGTTAACGAGGAACCTACAGGAAGAACGGTCCAAGAGTACAAAGGGTACATTGGGGAGAAACGGTTTCTCCTAGACCTCCCAAAAGAACCTTGTTCAGAATAGTTTTTTTGGGGGAAAAAAAAACGTTTTAATTAATTCATCATTTCATGATAGAGTTCGAGAAGATGGTAATGTTGATGATGCTTTTGGAAAATCCAGCCCTGACCGGTCAGACCTGATATGTCAGATTAGGTCTATTTGCACATCCTTTTAATTCCATTCATTTTCGATGGCAGGTCAGATTTGAACAAATTACCTTAACATCAATTAAACCGGCTATGAATAATCTGAGTATTTCTAGGTATCATCTGGACTCATGATGCTTTTTGCCGATCAGATGACAGATATGGCCAAAAGTGGCTACAGTTAACCACAATAGAACAGGCGGCTTAAAATAACTACATCTTACATTTCCATTTATGCCGTTTAGCAGACGCCCTTATCCAGGACGACTCACAATTCATACAATCTTACAATCCAAACAATTGTGGGTTAAGGGCCTTGCTCAGGGACCCAACGGTGGCAGGATCTGAACCCTGGATCTTCTGGTCCATATTATAGTACCCTAACCACTAGGCCACCACATGCTTATTAGCCTAACCTATAAAAGCCCTTACCATGTTTACGGAACCTCATGAAGGCAGCAGTGTAGATAAGAAATAAGCTAAGGAGATAAAACCAACCAGTAAAACCAGTGCTAATAGTACCCACTGGTGTGTCTAGCCCCTGCACCCCTAAATGGAGTGGGTTGTTGTTTTATAAACTGAAATTTGCCTCTGATAAGCTGAAAAAATGACAAACCAAAGAAAGTGCATGGAGTAAATGGTATGATCCCAGTGATCCCAGTGATCCCAGAGTTTTTGGCCCAAACGCTTAACATTAACGGAGGTTTGCTCAGATTTGATGGAGTTTTTTTTTTTTCCAGTGGCATGTTCTTCCTTCAAAAGTGTGGCAATGACAATCCATAACTGCTTTAAAGTTAACCCTTTTTTTTTTTCTGGGTTGTTCTAATTGGAAAATCCCCGATTCACCCCTGACAGGGGCATCATTTCACTTTTTGACTTGTTCCTTTCATCATTAGATTCTGGCGAGCGTGTTTAGCCGAGCGGCGCTGGAAACCTACCTGACGCGCCTGCAGGACGTGGTGAAGTGCGAGATCAGAAAGTGGTGCGCCGAGGCGAGCCCTGTGGACGTCTACGCCGCGTCCAGGGCGCTCACGTTTCGCATCGCCGTTCACGTCCTGCTTGGTCTGAGGCTCGACGAGCAACGGGTCACCCATCTCTCCAAGACCTTCGAGCAGCTCATGAACAACCTGTTCTCCTTGCCTGTGGACGCCCCTCTCAGTGGACTGCGCAAGGTGCGACGCCAGACATGCTCGTTAGACGGGTTAATTAAAAAGCATTGGCAGAAATGTGTATATACCGAACACTATTGCTCATGTTTGATCTGCAGTATTAGCTGCTTTATTCTTACACCTTCCTGCTACTTGCACTTAGCACACTTTTGTAGGTTCACGTTGCCATAGGTGTACGCAGAGTACCGTGCAAAAGTCTTAGGCCACCATTAGAAATGTTGTTTTAGAAATGGTCCGTAACGACCATAGCACTTCCAGCTTGGATTCGCCACTCCGGCATCCTCTTTCCCACTGATCTTCGTACCAATCCTTGTAAGATTTGGCATATTTTGGCCCTTTCCCTTCTCTTGGTGGTTTATTGGCTTATTCTTCCCCCTGATCAAGCTTTGGACTGCAGACGGGTCGGTCCAGATGAATTGCTAGGGGAGGCCATACTAAATATTTGCCACTGTGGCCTACAGAAGCTGTTTTTTTCCGAGTTTGTTTAATGCCGCACTCGCATTTCCTGCGTTTACGTTGTCGTATTTGAAGAGACGTAAAAAGAGAAGAGAAATGATCATATATGGTCATTAACCCATTGCTAAAACAACAGTATATCCAATCTAATGGTGGCCTAATACTTTTGCACTGTACTGTATGTAGTCATTGACTCTAGTGGCACTGACATGCCCAAAAAGGTCCACTGTCAACTGGTCAAACGGTGGCTGCTTTCTATCAGTGTGTGTCAAACAGCGTGCAGATGCAGGTCTGAACAATTATTCCCAGTAATTCTATGCACATTATACATTTAACATACATTTCCGTGGATGTAAAACCTTTCCGTTTCATCGAACTTTAGCCAGTCTTCACACAAAGCACATCCTCCGCATGCACCCGGCAATGGGAGGGATATACATTTCAGCCAACGCGAGTTCCCATTTCCGTTCCTGTCCCTCTCGTTAGGGCATCCGAGCTCGGGACGCTCTGCATGCTGAGATGGAGAACATCATCAAGGAAAAAATGAAGAGGCAGCACACGGACGAGTACTGCGACGCCTTCGACTACATGCTGAGCGCCGCGAAGGAACACGACTACGACTTTACCATGCAGGAGCTCAAGGTACGACGTCCTATCAGCTCTCGAATGAAGCTCCACAGATGGTCAGATGATGAGCCCATGGTTACCAGAGGTGTGTTAAGGACACGATGAGCGTTACGAGCGTTACGATATAGAGGATACTGAGGTCTGATCTTCATGACGCAGGATTATGGGTGTGTTTCGTGGCACGGATAAGGGAGAGTTCTGAAGACATCATGGGATGGGAAAAGGTTTCGAAACCATCTCTAAAATGTCTGGACTCCAAGCTCATTCAGTCAACATCGTCACCATTTTAAACTTTAGTACCATATTTACCAATCGTATTGCTTTATTTGCCAATGAACATGTTTGTTTCCAAACTGGCAGCGTAACCCAAAAAAAAGGCAAGTTTTCATATTTTGTAAAAGTCGCTCATTTGGGCTCCCTAGTGGGCCCTGCTCGCCTGGGCACACGCCCATAAAAACCCTTGGGAGAATTTGCTTGTCTAAGAGCAAAGTAATAGTGAGCAAGGTGTGAAGGGAGTCCAAGGCAACTAAAGGTCTTTCTTAGAAGCAAGCTTGTTGTTCATGGGTTCACCATGAGGAGAACGCTGAACACGGACTTACCTGCAGGATGCGTAACCCATATGTTCGGTTCTTACTCACACAGGAAACGGCAGTGGAGCTGATCTTCGCCGCTCACTCCACGACAGCGAGCGCGTCCACTTCGCTCATCCTTCAGCTGATGCGGCATCCCGCGGTCGCGGAGCGAGCCAGGGCAGAACTGGAAGCCGAAGGCCTCCTGGCAGACGTGCACGGCTCCTATTGTCTATGCTGCAAGGAAGGCAGTCCTGCGTCTCCCAAGCACGAGTCGGAAAGGTGCACGAACGAGGAGGAGTCGGTTCTTAAATCGAAGCCTCTGCTTGACCAAGCCTACTCCGAGGACAAGCCAGAAGGTCCTCGCTTACGCACCCATGTCCCTTATTTGAGTTTGGAAAAAATCAATCAGCTGTCTTACTTGGACTGCGTGGTCAAGGAGCTTCTTCGATTTCTGCCACCAGTCTCCGGGGGATACCGGACGGTCCTGCAGACGTTTGAGCTGAACGTGAGTGGTTTCTTTTACCAGGTTCTCCACGTATCAGTTTAGGTGTCCAAGTTTGGAGTTATCAGTACAAAAGTAAACAGTATTTAAATGTTTGTAAACAATAAAGTTTTGTTTAACTAAGCGCGGGGGGTCACAGCGCAGGGTCAGTGAGCCAATAGAGTGCCACTGGAGCAGAGTGGGCTGATGCTCAAGGGCCCATCCGTGGCAGCTTAGTGGAGGCAGGATTGAAGCACCACTTCTCTTGTAGGACCCTTGAGTCTTAGCCAGTTGAGTTAATTTCCCCATCTAGAGTTCAGTTATGAACCAAAATCTTAATTTATTCATCTAAATCTACAGAATCGTGAATGGTTTTACCATTGTTAAGAAAACAAAACTTCCCTATTTCCAATTTCTTGATTTTTTTTCCTCCCCCCCACCGTATCTCCAGGGTTTCCAGATCCCCAAAGGATGGAGCGTCATGTACAGCATCCGTGACACCCATGAAACCTCCTCGAGCTACACGAACCCAGAGCTGTTCGACCCAGAGCGCTTTGACGGAAAGCGCGACGAGAGCAAAAGCAGCCGCTTCAGCTACGTGCCGTTCGGCGGAGGCGTACGTCGGTGCATCGGGCGCGAGCTCGCCCTGCTCGTGCTCAAAACGCTCAGCGCAGAGCTGCTGGCCACGGTCGACTGGACCCTGGCCACCAAGACGTATCCCAGAATGCAAACAGTGCCCATCGTCCATCCAGTCAACGGACTCCACGTCCAGTTCAGCTACAGGAATCACGCAGGAAGCCGAAACCGCAGGGAGTCCACGCATGTATAGAAAGGAGCACCGTGGTGTGAACGGACTCCACCAGACAATCCCACAAAGACTTGGAACTGAACTTGTTTTCAGCCACCCCATTCAACAAAAGTCATTCAAAAAAAAAAAAAAAAAACTGACACGGAACCTTTTTCATTTTAACCACATTATGAATGACCCGTTTTCACGAATGATCATATTTGTGGCAACATTTTAAAAACGGATCAAGTGGGTCATCCATGCGGTATTTAATTATGGTGGCAATGGGACGTCTTTTATGAATAAGCATGACAAAAAAAACACACCAAAAAGGAGTCGGGGTCGGCTGAAACTTTATATTTGTAAACATAAATGTAAGGGATTACAATATTAGAGCGATAGGCAGTACATTTTAAAGGGGGCTCTAGTACCCTGTTGGGCCACTTCTAACCTGGATACAAGATAAGACACGGTTGCTATGGTGGCATACAGGTTCTGCGTGGTGCCCTTGTAGATCCTGCACATTCTCAGGCTGCCAAAGCTGGCAGCCCAATCCCAGCTGGTTCCATAAATGCTTGATTTTGAATCAAACTGGCACCTGGGCCGGCCAAGGAGATGTTGCAATCTGGGAGACGTTCCTGGGAGAACTTTGGTGTGAGCGGGCAAGCGTTATCCTGCTAAAAAATACTAGTTGGACGTCCTGCCTCGAGAGGCAATGCCTGTACGTATGGACGAACTGTTAGTCTTTCTCGTATCACTTTAAGGAGCGACTAGCGATGGTATACGATGCCTCCACAGATCATCACGGCTGCAGATGGGGCAGTGTGTCCCTCCACCGCAATGGCAAGGCCTCCACGCGCGAACACGTCAGATACCAGAACCTGGGTTTGCAAACGAATCCTCACTCCTGGTGGTCTGTTTGATCCCAACACCTCCTCTGGACAGAATGGCCCTGGTGGTGGGCAATTTGTTGGAAAGATCATCCTGCCTCTCTAAGTCCAATGACTCCAACCCTTTTATAGTCTGTCTACTGGGCAAAATATCTTCGAGTGTGATGTCTTTGTAGAGTGATGTCTAGCAGTTAAAGATCTCTCAGCAATAGGTATACCACCCAAAAGTACCCACCGAGAGCCTTTTTTTTAATAGGGTGGCCTGGAAAGCACTTTTATGCCCTCTTGTGGCAGGACCCAATGTCTAACCAGAGCACACCTGTAATCCTTTACATAACCGCATGCCCGGGTTTGGAAACAAAGCAACGGGAGCGTTACTTTTACGCCAGCGAGGATCTCCGAGGATGCAAAGTTGTTTTTTTGCCTGTTAGCTGTCCAGGATTTGGCATTTCTTGCTCCCTCCCTGACACGTTGCTGTGGCACAACCCAAAATGACTTGTAGCCAAGATTGGGACACCTCTACTGTAGACCTTATGGTCACAAATGGGCAAAGCAACTAATATTTGTACGTACTCTTTGGCATCATGAAACACAGTAGAAAATGATAGACTATTAAAATGATAGATCTAATTGAGACGTCAAACAAAAGGAGAAAGGAACAAATATTATGTGCCAGATGCATACAAAAAGGTGCATCGTTTGATTTCAGGTTGTCCTCTAATGTCAAAAACTAGTTTGGTCCTTTTCGCTCTGAAAAAGTTACTTCTGTTTTATTTGAATTAACCAAACAAATCTAACCGCGCCACACTGCGTCCAGTCTGTCATGTTTGTGTGATGCTATAAACTAAATCTGCCTTCGTTTAAGTGAAGTATGAATTAATAAGCTTTATTTATCATTCATTCCTAACCCTGCCCAGATTTTAATGATAAAATAACAAAACCGCGTAGACTCTAGATTTCACATGTTAACGTTAGCATAGCTGTCTCTTTCCCAGGTTGGCTTCCAGATGTTTACTCTTTTATGTAGGATCCCTGGATGACTTCACGCCGCGTTAGCACGCTATTTGTTTGTGATGTTTATTTTAAATGTAAACTGTGAATAAAGGTCCTTGTCTAAGGATCGGTCTTTAAACAGAGAAGGAGGAACCCAGTAGCACTTTTTTTTAAATATATATATATATATATATATATATAAATAATGTGTATTTGTATTATCTGTATGTGATTCTTAGCTAATGTTTGTGCATGTCGCTCAGTGTTCTTAGCTCCTGTATCAGTCCATAACGAGGCAGTTCAGAGTTTGTCCCACCACGTGAGCCTTCTTAATAAAATTTGTGCGAGAGCAGCGTCCTTTCTGTGACTCGGACCCCTAAAGAAAAAAGAAAGTCATAGTCAAAGCCTTTAATAGAAAGAGTAGAATAGAATTGGCAAGTCTGGCGACTGTGACGGGGTGGGTTTGTGCACGAGATCCGGAATAAAACGATTGAAACTGCGTACATGCTAGGAGTAATCCAATTACTGGGATAAAATCCAGCTCTCGTTACCAGATTTCCTTTCTTTCATTTAGCAGACGCCCTTATCCAGAGCATCTTACAATGAATACAGCCTTACAAATCCAAGCAATTGTTGGTTAAGGGCCTTGCTCACTCAGTGGCCCAACTGTGGCAGAGGTGGGATTTAAACCCCGGACCTTCTGGTCCATACCTTCACCACCAGGCCACCACAGTCCGCATCGGTGTATAATTCATACGATCGAAAAGCCACAGGAATTAGAAGAATAAGTCGCACTCATTTGAGGCGTGGGCTGTCGGGGCAGACCCCCATATGAGGGAGGGGGTTTAAGACTGGCAGACTAATCTCAACCTTGCCAGACAAATCAGAGTGGCTCAGTTGGTAAAGCCTTGTAATAGGGCCTCCTTGTGGTGACCATATCTCTCAGTTTCACTTGTGAGGGCTCGTCTCTTTCATCTAGGGTTCTTAGCTGCCTGCCTTGGTTTGTCTCGCCAGGGGATCCCCCGTACCTTTAAATCTCTGGACTAATAGTCCCACGTGCCATAAACTAGTCCTTACTAGCCATATAATCGATGTTTTTTTGTTTTTTCTCTGTAATACATTATTCCCTGTTGGTTTGTTTGGAAAAATCAGTTCAGATCATCTTGTGATTACTTTAATAAGCGTTTGTGGTTGCAAATGTAACGTAATGCTGACCCTATGACCCTAGGCTCCATTGTTGTCATTAAAAAGAAGAGACGAGGGCTGTGTCCCAAATCAGTACTGCAATAACCAGTTTGGGTTGATGTCACCACAACGGCATACAGTTCATAAGGCTTGGGCTTTAGTCGAGCTGGTTTTGTTCCTGCTTCTATTTCGCCGTGGCACGAGACGAGACGCGACTGCTCTGCGCATGCATACGACCGAACTGGTTTCAGAGTTTCTCTTTGTCAGATTGGGTTCATTAAACGCCTTAAATATGGTTTAAAGGGGGTGGATCGAAACACAGCCGTGCAAGACTGACAATATTAATACGGAAGCCTTCACAATTTTCCCACAGCCAGTTCAACAAACGCACACCCATACGGATACAAAGACGTCAGCACAAAATACTGGACAGAACAAACATGTCTAAGGTTCTCAGTCTTAAAGGCATGGAAAGAAGTGTTTTTCTAGGGCATTTAATCGAAATTCAATGGAACACCTAAAGCAGGTGTTTCTCCAGAAAAGCTCCCTTAGAATAATCAAGAATTACAGAGATACAGGTTAACGCCAGCACCTGCTGAAAGAAAGAATACGGGTCACCTCAATGACGCATGCACGCGTACGGACAAAAAGAAAAAAACATGAAAGGATTTATCCGACACCAAGATCCAAGATACATGCCCACATGATTTACAACCCCAATTCCAACGAAGCTGGGACGTTGTGTATATTTACTCATTCGGAATTTCCAAAAGAGTTGGGACAGGGGCAACAAAAGTTGAGAAATGCCCAGAAAACACCCGTTTGGAACATTCCACGGGTGAGTGTCATGACGGCGAGGTTCCCACTTTGGGAACAACTGTGTGAGCAGTTTAAGGACAACGCTTCTCATTGTGCGACTGCGAGGAATCCAGGAATTTTCATCGCCCACCGTCCATAATATCATCAAGAGATTCAAAGAATCTGGAGAAATCTCTGCAAGCGGCACATCCAAAAACCAACCTTGAATGTCCGTCACCTTTCGTCCGTCAGGTGGCACTGCATTTAAAACAGACATCGTCCCGTAACGGAGAGCAGCACATGGGCTCCAGAAAGCCTGCATCAGTGGGCCCGGCTCGCCGCTCCAACTACAAGTGCGAGTTAAAACTCTACCACGCTACGTGAAAGCCAAACATCAACAACAGCTCGAGCTCGTCTGAGATGGACTGGTCGCAAAGAGAAAAAGTGTCCGGTGGTCTTACGAGTCCACATTTCAAATTGTTTTTTTATAAATCGTCGACGTCGTGTCCTCGGGGCCAAAAAGGAAAACTGTTCGGATTGTTATCAGGGCAAAGTTCAAAAGCAGCATCTCTGATGGTATGGGGGTGTGTCAGTGCCCATGGCACGGCTAACTTCCACATCTGTGAAGGCACCATGCTATGTGCACTATCGGTGTTCGTTATACTGAGGCGTTACACCACTCCAGCCAGACATAAATCCTCTCCCAGTAACGATCATCACATTATTCCAAAATATTCATTTTGTTTTCCAGGACAGGAGATAATGTTAGGTCAACGGGGGTTGGTTTTTCTACTAAAACCCACAAAACCAAACCCTCCCGACCCGACCCGACCCCTGACTTGATTTCGGAAATCACCGAAATCTTGTTTTGAACATGTTTGATGCTCCTCCTACTACATTTTGTTCCTGAATAAACCATCTAAAGAAATATTTTAATTATCAGTCGTTTGTAGATTGATTCCAGTATATTTGTACAGGATTTACGAAGTAACTTAAAAGTAACTTGTAATTCTTTCGATTACCTTTGACAGGTACTGTAAGCAATGAGTGCTCAGTAATGGATTATGTTTTTTTTTTTTAAAGTAACTACCCCTCCATTGGGACCATGACATGGCCAGCTGCCTAAGATACTGGATTACAGACCAGGGTTGAGGGTTGTGAAGTCCGGCGCTGCCAGACTGCCACTGTTAGGATCTTGGGCAAGGCCTTTAACCGTCACTGGCTTGGAATGTAGCTTCGAAGATGACCCAAGTTATATAAGGAATACTGGAGGTCATTGGTTCGAGTCCGATCAGCGTCACACTGAACAAAAAGAAAGGAATGGAGAGATGAAATACTCATGAGTCATGACAAATCCATTCACCTGAACTTTTCAAACTGTGGCTGCAATTGGTAAAATCCTGCATTTAAGAGTGGAGGAACTTCCGAAATGGCCTCTCAACAGGCTGGTCAAAAGTCACGGAGCTTAACCGCCGAGCCGCCGCTGTAAAAAACCCAAGAACAACGCACCAAAAACAACCGCCACAGCCCTAGCGCACTACCCATAAGACTTTCTGATTGCTACGGAGTCAGAGAAAGGTTAGAAGGTTAAAAATGTCTCTACACACACCCACCCACACAGATGCCTCTGCCAAAGCAATCGCGCACCTGAGTTTCAAAAGAAAGTTCACGCCCACTTATAATCAAGGCATGTACGCACCTGTCAACGGCTCACACCAAACTCCTCTGGATTTTCTGTTTATCTTTCACAAGATGGTTTCAGGCATCTCGCTGTTGCCAAGATGCCAGACAGAAGTCCAACGAGCCAAAATATGTCACGAGTTCTTCATCGGTTTCCCCCCAGACTTCCCCTCCGTAAAAAAAAAAAAAAAAAACGTTGTGAAATCCGTTTCAGTACAAGTGACTGCATGTTTTAGTGCCGCTCAAGCACCGCTGTCATTTGCGGTTTCGAGTCATGCTCTGTTATTTATTGTTTATTACTATAATCATAGCGTACGATCGAAATACGTTTGGGCCCATAGATCAGTGGTATAGAAACTTTGCGGGCCCTCATATCCGGTAGGGTCGACGTGACCCACCGGTGAACTTTTAAAGAAAGGAATCTCCAGGTTCTGTTTGAAACGAGCTACATTTTCTCAAAACACACACACACGCACCGAATCCTCTTTAATAATGGATGGCAATTTCCCAGTTACCAGTTCTTTTTTTAATTTTTTTTAAATCGTAAATACGGTATCGTACCAAAATACTGTATCTTATAAGGTACAGGACTACGTACACTAGAACTTTAGGATTCAATTGTTTCTAAACGTTTTTATTCGAACAGAACGGTGCCAAAGATCAAGTGAAAATTTGCCCCCAAATTCAAATAAACACTCGGACTCTGAAGATTGGTAAAAACCTGGATGCATGTGACCCAGGCTCTGTCTGAAATGAATTGGATCTGAACATTTTGGAACTATTTCTAGAAACCACGGAGTTCAAAAGGTTCCACTGTACGTCCATTGAACTACAGATCCCATAATGCATTTCCATTTGGTTAGTTTTGGATCATCTCCGTGATATTGTAGCTTGTAGATGTTTCATATTACACGTGCTCTGTTTAGGGTAGCACGGGGGGTTTGGGGGGGGGGGGGGGTGTTCAGTGGGTAGTTGCCTCCGCTGCCTCACATCAAGAAGGTCCCGGGTTCAGTACCAGGCTGGAGCGGCCTGGGTCCTTACTGTGTCTGTGTGGGTTTACTCCGGGTACTCCGGTTTCCTCCCGCAGTCCAAAGACGTACATGTTAGGTTAAATACCGTCTCTAAAGTGGCCCTTAGTGTGACTGTGTGTTTGTGTGTCCCGTCGAGGGTTGTTCTTGCCCTTGCGCCCAGAGTTGCCGGGTGGGCACCGGCTGGACCGCGACCCTGTGTGGATCATGAACGGATGATTGAATGCACTTATGAACAACTTCTGTTTAGTCTTTGTCTTAAGAACCTTTACGGTATTAAAAAAAAAAAAAAAAAAAAAAACGTGAATCCAGACCGTGGTTCTCAAACTGGATTTGGCCTGATCTGCAACTGGCTATAAATACAAGCGCAGATGTAAATAATACGCACAGGTATTAAAAGCACAAGAGAAAAAAGACAAAGACGACAATCTGAACTGGCCTGTTTGTGTGTGTGTGTGTGTGTGTGTGTGTGACTAAGAGAAGTCATGACCTCTGTTGGTAGCATCAGTGTGTATAGGAATGCAGAAACAGCAGCTGGTGTCTGCGCTATAATTACAACCTCGCACCGATGCTTCCTGCTCGCGCACACACACACACACACACACGTAAGTAAGGCTCCAAAAATGAGGACAAAGTTGAGAATACTCACACACTGTTATTTTGCCTTCCAAAATGACTGTCAGTACGAGTTCTCACCTCGAATCGCATTTGTCGAAACCGTCCCGCTTTGCTCCACGTTACAGCATGCAGACCTGTGGAGGAATCTGCAGCCACTTTCAGTTATTTCCGTTTGTTATGTTCATGTTTTTAAGGTCGCTCGAGTTCAGCCCTGATTCCGGGTTAGAACAGCATCTGGATCTGCTGCACCACCGAGCTTCCTTTTCTGCTCTGCATCTCCGCGCAACTTTCTCCACGTTTCTTCATCACAAAAATGGTCTTGATAGCTTCACGGCTGAGGACATTTCGTTCCGATTTTTCACGCCACGACGTTGCGAGGGAGAAGGGTCGTGGGTCAGCGAGCGCCTCCGGTCATCATGCAGCTGGTAGCTTTCTGCATTTCATACTTCTCCAGAACGCTTGCCGCTGCCATGCTGCTTCTTGCCGTTTCCTCCTGCAATAGGCAGCTATGGTCCCAGGTCGGACATTCCCCACCCGGCAACTCTGGGCGCAAGGGCAGGAAGAACCCTAGAACCCAATCCATCAAACACAGTCACACACCAACAGCCATTTTAGAGACACCAATTAACCTAATACACGTCTTTGGACTGTGGGAGGAAACCAGAGTACCCAGAGGAAACCCACGGTGGAGGACATGCAGACTCCACACAGAAAAGCCCCAGGCCGCTCCTCCTTGGGATCGAACCCGGGACCTTCTTGCTGTGAAGCAGCGGTGCCGCCCACCGAACCGCCCTATAAACAATATATCCCATAATAATCCATAATCCAGGTGTTAAAAAAACCATCAGCAGCAAAGATCAACAGCAAAGGTGCCCAAACTTGGAAACAATTTTGTTTGTTGGGGAATGAATGCTGTTCGGTACTTCGGTAGGCGTGGAAATGCTTACGATGACTCGCGGTACCGCTAGAACAGGTCAGCACATCATCTTCAAAGCCGACCTGGCGATATGAAGCTGCGTGCCTGTGCCAAGGCAATTTGCAAACTTGCAAATGTAAGCCTGTAATGGCCTGTCCCGTGGAGGTTTCCTACGTTCAAACGTGCTTGCGGATCCTCAGGGGCACGTAGGGTGATACTGTACCGATTATACCCTGGAGGACATTCCCGACCAGGCGTGTCTCACCAAAAAGAATGAATTCATAGGAAAAATGGAAACGGGAGGCAATCGGAGGTCGGAATCTTGAAGACCTGTTTGGGAGTGCGAGATCGACAAGCCTGGCTTTTTGCTTTATTTGCATCTTTCAGGGGAAACTACTGGCTGGGAATTCCCATAATGGCATAGCTGTCAGTAACAGGGCTTAGTGTGACTCACTCAGACTTTAGATTATATAACCAGAAAGCTCACGAGCGGCTATTAGCAAAGATTACCGTCGCCATGCCCATGTATGGTTGAAGAGTATTTGGCTGCACCCTTTGGTAACAGTACAACGGGTTATACTGAAGCACCTTCAATGCTCCCGGTCATGTTCTCACACTGGTGGCCGGCGTTATCACCGCAAAGCTCCAGAGTTCCCCCATGTTCTCCCCATACCAGCACTGGTTTTCGCTTGTACTCCAGTTCCCACTGACATGAGGTCAACTGGCGTACGTGCCCCAGTGTCTGTGCATGAGCCGTGCGATGGCCTGCCATAGTTTCTAGGAAGTCGGGTTGCCAGCTACTCTTAGTGCCGAACTACGGTGCTGTGCAAAAGTCTCAGGCCACCATTGGATTTGTTAGTTTAGCAATGGTATAATGACAATATATAGCATATTGTTGATGAGTAGAACAAAAAAATAAAATAAATCATCACTCCTTTATACTCTATTACACTGATCGTCGATCCACTCTTTGTGAGTGGTAGCTTATCTTAGCCTTTTCACAGTGTTGCCTTCCAAAAAGACAATTCAAACTTCTTCAGGCTGAAAAAGGGTCAACTTGGAAAACCTATGAAGCTCCCAGATACTGCTCTTGCTCAAGCATAAGGGGAGACGACAGCAAACATTTGCCACTGTAGTTTTTGCACCCCCCAGTTTTTTAAATACTGCAATATCGAGAGTGACAAATAACTACATAGGGCCATCACTCCATTGCTGGAACAATGGCACATCTAATCTGATGGCGACCTAAAACCAGGTTGATGCACAAATTATGGGAGCATAAGGTAAGGGTTTCTTCACGGCCATTTATTTGGACAGTATACGCAACAGCAAACCAATTGTAAACCTAAACCTGGACTCCCAAAGGCAGACTCTCAGAAAAACGTCAGAAAAACGATGAATGCTCGTTTTCCATTCTTAAATAACCAAATGTCTCTCCTTGCATGGATGGACCAATGCAATATGAGGTAGCGGAGGAGTTTGGGCATGATGACGACACACCGGTGATTAGTTCAAATCCATATATAGGACGTGCAATTCAGGGAATGCATCTTTACACCCCCGTAGGTATCTACATGGCACAGAGAGACCTACAAAATGAGGCCGTTCAGCAACATTCCCGATTGTCACAACAGGCTCATTGTGCAAGTTCGAACTTTTAGGAACGTTGCCAGCGAGCACCTGAACTGACTTCTTGAAAGTGCGCTTAATAAAGGCCAACGTTTGGCAGGAGCCACATGATGTGGATTTCATCAGATCCATGTTTCAACAACGGCTCCGTCGAGAACGCAAACCTTTTCAGAGAGCTTTGGAACGACAGCGCTAATGGCCTCCAACAAATCTCCTGCTGGGTCTTTCTTTTCAACAGGACTTATACCCACACTGAACTGAAGTTTCTGAACACGTCACTAAACATCTCGTTTAAAGCCTCGGTCGAATCTGTCCCAACTATCCCCTGCGAGTCAAAGATCTACTGATGACTTGCAATCAGCAGTGCGAGCACAACGGGTTGAATGCTTTCGGTGGCTTCCATCTCAACTCATCAACAACTCTGAGGTGAAATCGTACTACTTGTAAACATCTCGGATGGCTTGCAATGCCAGCAATGATCTAGGGTTTAACATCTGAGGACGCATCAGATGCTTTCATCCAGAGTGCTTTACAATCCGGTCGATTGTGGGTTAAGGGTCTTGCTCTTGGACCCATCAGTAGCAGCCCAGAACAATCTCAGTTTTAAGAGTCCTCATTATTATAAAAATGATGTCTGTTGTAGCAGCAAAGGAGAAAAATTCCACTCGAACCCCCATGTTCTTGTATGGACAGTCGAATTCGGTTAACGGGAGCACATTGGGACGAGATCGTTATGGTCCTAACAACCGGCTGGTCCGATTAATCGAACGTGCCCTATGTTACAGGACGGGACGTGCTATAATTTATGTAACATATTAAATGTTTATTAAACCTTTATTGTACGATT
>JAUZST010003156.1:0-17393 GCA_034779995.1 Parotocinclus haroldoi
TCAGATCACATAAATGGAGTTTTATTTCAAAATGAATACGAAGGGGATCCCACAAGATCCCCTGGATAGTCTGATCCTGTCCATGCCAGGGTGTTTTGACCCTCTTGGGTGACCATACACCCTACTGAACACAGTGTGGGGGCACCCTGGTCCAGTTTAACCTCCTTCTGTTAAATTCACCCCCACGAGTAAATATATCACTAACTACTCGTTCACCATAACTGAGTTTAAATCTCATTTGCATAATCTTTGAGCAGTGTAACAGGCGACGGGAGAGTGGAAGAGACTCTATAAGCTCATGACCGGGCTCGTTTCATCTCTAGTGGTCACTCAGTGTCCTTGAACAAAAGGCCTTGGAATCAGAGACCACAGAAAAACATGAGATGCTGGAAACTTGAGTTCTGCTGGGAACCACAGCACCCTGGAAACACTGGGTGCTGAAAAGACGAGATGCTTGAAACTTATGGAAAGTGATGGAGAGAAACATAAAACACAAGAAGGTGTAAAGGTGGGATCATCTAAACACAGAATGCAGAAAACATACAAAAGTCTTAGGCCACTAGATTAGATCAACCAACAAACCGGAAAATACAGTTAACAACAAGTCAGTGTTTTCTTGGTTAATGCCTAACTAACTATTTTTAAATACTTCATTAATAGTTCTACGCAATGTAATCTGTAATGTGTATCCATTTCTACAGTTTGTCTTTCCTTCATAGGTACAACATGGTGCAAAAGTCTCAGGCCACCTTTAGACTGGATATATCATTGTTTTCGCAACGATGTAATGAACATATATAATTATTTCGCAGTCGCTTTATTAGAATGCAACCAGAAATTAAAATATATTTAAACCTAGTATTAAAACACTGAAAAACACCAGAAGAACATCTTCTATAGGCTACAGTGGTATTTAAGTATTTAAATTATTATTTCCCCTTACACTTGAGCAACAGAAGCTTCTGGCAGCTTCATCTGCCTGACCCTTCTACAAAAAGAAAAAAAAAGGTAATTATATGCAAAAGACTGGCATGAAGATCAGTGAAAAAGATGATTGATGATTCCAATGGTGAAATTTTTGGGTTTAAACCTTGACATGAGATGAAAATGATGGCCTAAGAGTTTTGGCCAGTACCGTTAGTCGATGGAACCACGTGACACTGGAAATATAGGGAGCCATGGGCTACAGGAAACAGAAGGCTTTGTGTGTAGAATGCCAAAAAAAAAGGATCCTGAAAATATAAGGTCACGAAAAAAAAAATAAAAAAAATACACAGGACATTGGAGACACTGGTGCCCTGACTTTTAGCATGCTGGAAAAATAACAAACAATAACAAAGCGCTATGGAAGGGCGTCACACTGGCTAAGGCAAACTTGCTAGTGGCAGTGGTTTGTCTTTAATCACCAGATAAATATTTGTCCTCACTTGTTAAAGTCTTAAAGTCTTGCTTTGTACACAGCAGGCTCCGAGTTTCTGCGATATGACTCGGATCTTCTGATCGTGAACACTCTACCTAAACTCCTGCCTCCTGCTAGGTAAAGACCAGATGCATCGCAACTGCTAACGTGTCTGGCAGCATTAGCACCTCAGCGGGTCGTTAAAGAAAGGCAAATCGGCTCAGCACGGAGCAAAACTCCACCATCAGCACCGATACAGTCACGTCCTATTCCTGAAATTCTCCACTGGGACCGTTGCCAGACACTGTCACCCCGCATACCTCTCCTCGGGCGAGCTGGCAGCAGCGTGATGCAATTAGAGAGCCAGAGGTGTTAGCGCCGATCCCCGAGGAGCAACTGTGAGCACGGCAGCTGTGTTGATGGTGCGTGGTAATTAATCAGTGCTTGAGCCACGCCATCGCTGCCTACGGCCATCCTTACATTGGCCTGTCGCTCGCTCTTTACCTGTTCCTCCCTCGGCCTCTGGCTCTGCCTCTCCCGGCCTCTCCATCCAGTAACAATGCAGGAACTCCACAGGGACCAGGCTCACCGGCTCGAGAGGAACAATGCCACAGCAGCAAGTATCCGTCACCACAACGACGCAAAGGGGCTACAAAGATCATCTGACAAACTCCGCACAAAAGCGGCACAGCGAAAGTCGCAAGAGAAGGAGGAAGAACAAAATTGTTTTCTTGTGTAAAGTAAATAAACCGTCTTGGTTTATGTTTGATTAATACTGGAATATTTCTGTTTTATAACCACATGACGATTTGTCTGCGAGGTCACATGCATGTGGCCTACTGCTTAAGGTACTGGACTATGGACCAGAAGGTCCAGGGTTCAAATCCCACCTCTGCCACTGTCAGGTCCCTGATTGCTTGAACTGTAAGACTCTATTCATTGCGAGTTGCCCTGGATTAGGCCGTGTGCTAAATGACATAAATGTAAACGTTTTCTTTCCTTTATAGATACGACATTAGTCGTAGGCCATCATTGAATTAGACATACTATTGCTTTTCGCAACGGTATTATGACCATACATAACTACTCCTCGGTCTCTTTGTTGTACTGCAGCCAGAAAATCCAGGAAAGTGATTTAAAGTAAATAATAGTGAAATGTATAAAGATAAAAACAGCTTCTATGGCTACAATATGGAGCGTTTAGGGCTTCTTCCGCTTGCTCATGAGCAATAGAAACATCTGGCAGCTTCATCAGGGTATCAAGTTGAACCTTCCATAGTCTGAATGATGTTTTTTAGAAGGGTAGCAGCCCGGAAACGACTTTTTCGTAAGGGGATCAGGGTGAAAAGGTTCAGATATGATAAAGCTCACAAAGACTGGAATAAAGATCAGTGGAAGAGAGACAGACTTTTTGGATCTGCCAGCAACATGTTATAAACGGTCGTTTAACGCATAACGTTAAATCGAACGGTGGCCTAAGACTTTTGCTGGGAATTTTTCTTTCTGGAATCGTAGCTTCCGTTGGCCATTCTTTGCTGACAGATGCTCTTCTCCTGCTGTGGCCCATCCGCATCAAGTCAACTCGAACCACTTTCTGAAATTCTCAGAGCGTCCACCGTGAAACAGCAGAAATGATGTTTCTTCCTCATTCCGATGATTGGTTTGATCATGTCTACATGCCTAAGTGCATCGCTGCCATGTGATCGGCTGATCAGATATTTGTGTTAACCAGCAGTCGATCGGGTACCTAATAAAGTGGCCGGTGACTGTACGTACAATTATTTCCCAAACTTTAAACTTCCTTTCCACATTAACAGTCTTCACTTCTTCAGTTTCCAAATTAACCCTTGGTTACCACGCATTCCCTTGTGGAGGGCTTTCGGGAAGGTCGGCGTGGGGAACGCGGGGTTAGGAAAAAACAATACGGCTATTCAAGTAGAAATGAGACTCATATCGATGCAGGAGAAACATTCCAGGGAGCGCGGCGGCGAGCTTGTCCCCGGCCTTACACATTTTTCCGTGAGGGGTTATCACCGCAACGCTGCCAAAAAGCTTCCTAAAGCCGGTTCTGATCCACGCACAACTTCATTTATTCTCTCCACAGCCAAAAAAAGGTTTCGAGTTCATGCTTAAATAAATCATACGCCATGCTTTTAATGATACAGGAAATAGCATAAGCGCCGCAAAGCAACCCAATCCAGAGAAACCCGTGTTTCGGGGTTTATATTTACACATATAATACCATTATTTGTATTATTTTACTGCTATTAGGATCCAAAGATGGTAATCATTAAGTCCTACAGGGGCTTGGAGACGAAGTTCGTTTCCTCTCACCATCATGCAAACTGCAAAGATCCCTATATCATTAACCTCGAGATACGTTTTAGCTACATAGTTCCGATTATATAGCCAGTTTATCTGTAGCTTATCACAATATATACGATTTACAATCTACAATTTTACAGCTCATAAATACGCTAAAGGAGAACGGCGTCTAACAGTGACCGGACAGTGATCAGATCAGTGCAACTTTGGTTTAACCAAATTTTGGTTTTAGGATGAATTAACTTGTTAACAACGTTAAAAGAAACATAAAGAAACATCTAGGTTCACCTGGATCAAGATCAAGGGAAACATCCGAACCTTGGGCTTTTCCTTAACACATATAAACCCTGATATGCAGTGTGTAATTGAACAAACAAAACACACTTCATAGGTGTAAGTGTTGCTATGCCAAATAAAAACATCGAAACCGATAAGCTCCTATACTGTACCTATAATGATTGTATCATCACAGATAACAACAAACACGCATCATCACAGTGCAACTGCATAATTGATACACCCACTAACCATAAATTAATAAATATATTCGGACAACTGCCTCAACGTGTCACTCCTTATCCTTAAGTGCGCACTAAGAGCGATTAAGGAAATATTTAAAACAGTTTACTGACTATAAATTGTAGACCGTCCCAAAGACACTGTGCTGGACTTTTATAAGCGTGTTTGAGACTGCGTTGGCCTAGTGGTTAAGGTACCGGACTATGGACCAGAAGGTCCAGGGTTCAAATCCCACCTGTGCCACAGTGGGGTCCTTAAGCAAGGCCCTTATCCCACACTTGCGTGGATTGTAAGACTGTATTCAACGTAAGTCGCTCTGAAAAAGGGCGTCTGCTAAACGACATAAATGTAAATGTGTATAATCCCTATATTTTGGAAGTGCCTCTAGAGATCTATAAATATGCACAATCTATAAACGACTTCACCTGATCTATTAATGGGCTACACTACGAAAAAAAACAGCCTCTTAAAGACTTAATAGAGCAAATGACTAAACACGCTGCCATGGATGAGAAATGAAGGGGGATGTCCTCTAATCCATGCATAAAACTAAAAGAAATTGGCCCTGACCAAAACTGGCAAGATGGTGCTGCATCGTGGGAAATGGAGTATCCTTAATGAATGTCCTGTAGGTCTTCTCTGCAATCCAGGACTTCGTGTCGACTTGAACCATAAAAGTTGGTCTATACACGCCGCTGGACCTAATCAACGCCCGAGTCGTTAAACATAGTGTCCCCCAGCCTCAGAAACTGAAAAAGGCGGGAGGAATCCCTTTGCAAAGTCAACAAACGGGGACAAAACCCTGTTCTAGGATTGGAAGCTGACTCCAAACACCACAGCAAACCGTCAAAGGTTGACTTAAAAACAAGGGGACTCTTGTTCTACTGATTGGGCCACTCCCGTTTGGACGGGGCTCCCCCTTTGTGACCGGTTTTCAGAATGCATATCACCACTTGAGTCCGGGTACCATTACACCCCCGGTCTTCGTTATGTGTTTGTATTTGCACTGTCCAGGGTGCCCCCGTGTGACGCGAATTGTTTGTGGACATATTTATTGATTCAAAGTTAGTTCGTAACAACAGAATGCTTATTAAACCCCTGTTTTGATCCCATTTGTCCTGTCGTGGGTCAAAAACCCCATCTTGGAATTCAGTGGGCGTGGCTCTCCCTAGATTACAGCCGGACTACAGAGCCACAGGAGCGGAGATCTTAACCATCGATTCTATTCTGGACTCAAAACGAGTCCTGTTTATATAAGAAAGATGATCAATATCGAAGAGGTTGCGTATCAAAATGGTCTGAACAATGTGCGTGAAGTAAATCACACACCTTTTGCACCTACAGGTGGGCAGTGCTTTCACCATGAGCAGCTTGCTTGCATCACCCACAGCTTCGGTCAAAGCTTCCGTATTTACACTGGCATGGGCAACAGACAATCACTGCAGACAATCAATTCCCTGAAACCAAAACGTTCGGGCAGGTTCAGTGGCCGCTGGGACACACACTGGGTGACTCAAGATCAGAGGTAAAGTCTGTTTTCATAGCGTTTGGACTCGCTGAATTGCACTGCAAATCAAAACACGCTACATCTGAGTCTGGTCTTTTACAGTCCATAAGAGATGAGTGTACAGACTGCGAAAAGGTAGCTGCAGTTACATGGATCTTACACTGGCACCTAAGCAAAGGCCAAACTGGGAACTGAAGCCAGTGAATGGTGGTGCTGGGTCATGAGCACATTCCCTACATTCTCCGAAACATGCAAAGCCTCACGTCTTACTGATCTCCTATAGCAGTATAGCCCATCCCAGGCACTTGTAATAAATCTAAATGCACCATTGTTCTCATACCTATCCACCCACAGAGTCCGAGTCGCATTCCATTACACAACCTGCCATCAGGATCTACTTTCTGTCACACTTGCTATCCTGTAGTGTATCTAATACCTTAGACAGAACAAAGGGTAGAATTAAAGGCAGGGCGCACAGAAGCACAATATTAGAGAAATGACCGTCATTCGCATTTCTCCTGACGTCAAACTATGAGGATCAACTGCTTAAGCTCTGCACAATCATCTAAAACCTTCATCCTGATATACAGAAGGTAAAAAAATAGGAAATACAAGGTAATATAGTAGATCTTAGCTTCTACTGTTATAATAAATAGTAACAATACAGTTTTCCTGATAATATCTTAATCCCCCTACACATTTTCTCGATATATTTTGCTTTCGCCCCGTATTTTGATCGTGATACACACCATTTCTGCCATATGTACCCGGTGACAACATTTGTTATGCTTCGCTTTTTTTTACTGTTTTTTTTTAATGGTTCTAAGGTCCTCTAAGGTTTGCAGAGTGTGTTTTTTCGTGCTGCTCCCTTGGCTGGTGTATGCCTGTTTCGGACAGCTGACTCCTGAAGCTTGTCACAATCTTCAAATTAGTTTGCAGGCGGTGAAATATGTTAGCTGTCGAACCATCTTTAGTGACAACTGATTTCAGAGCAACATCCGTGTTTCCAAAGCCAAACCAACTCAACCAAACCAACCTTTTAAAGCCTTGGCCCTCGCAAAGTATCTTCCTTTATTCCTTACAACCTTTATGGAGTTTTTCCCCAATTTCTGATTGGCCTTTTAAGATAATGTTGGAGAACAGCATTACATTATCATACTTGGGGAAATTTAAAGCGACCATTATGCGGGACCGTGAGGAAACCGGAGTACCCAGAGTAAACTGGGAGAGTGTATACAAAAGGCTTAACATCAGCAAAGCTTTCAAAGGTTTATTGTCTTGAAATCAATGGGCTAGAAAATCCAAACTTCTCCCAGTTATTACTGATCATAAATAATCTCTGTGAGCTTGTTATAGGTAAAACGTTTATCATAAAAACGATCCTTTCAACTATGTTTGTCATTACAGTAGTTCTGATTATTAACCACGAGTAGTGAACTGATAGTTTTGTCCTTGGTCACTGCTTTATCAGCGTTAAGCTTTTTACTTTATAACAGGTTTCGATGGGGAAAAAAGCTTGGTGTAAAATTATTATTTTTGAAGTGGATTTATAGAAAAGTAACGATATTGTTTAAACCTAAACATCTGGCACGGTTTCCTTTTCAGAGGCGAGATTTGAAATCAGTACAGTCCAGTACCTTACCCACTAAATCACCACAGTCCCAGTATGCAGATCCCGTAAGAGACTTTGCCTAAGAAGTGAGCTTAGAGCTGAGACACTATTTTTTATTTATTTATTTATTTATTTATTACACAGTTATATCCATATTACATGTTTCTAAAGCCTAAATGAGTTGCAAGTGTCAGAGCTTTTGTTCAGTAATCAATCACTGATCACTATTGCTGGTTGTGCACTTGCACGTGTTTGTTCTTCGTGTGTATAATGTCTTGCCTCTAGTTAAGCCTTGCAAACTTCAGCTTCCTTCCTTCCCACCACTTTTTTGAGTTCATGAGAGAAATAATAAGACGTGCTGTAAAGAGACTGCTGTAGCCTAGCGGTTAAGGTCCTGGACTCTGAACTTGAAGGTGCTGGACTCAAATCCCACCTCTGCCAAAGCTGCCACAGTTCCTAAGAAATGCCTTTAACCCGCCATTGATTGAATTATAAGGCTGGATCAGTTGTAGGTCGCTCTGGATAAGGGCGTCTGCTAAATGACGTAAACGTTAATATACTGCTCACAAACAGTACAGGATATTTCCAAATTAAATACCCCCTAATTGTGAGCAGTGGAGTCGGTTTGGCTCCGTTTTGTAAATAGTTAAACTCACTATACTCTATTATTTTTCAGCCTGGTAAGACGTTGCTCTGTCCTGTCCCCTCCTGTTCTAGATTTATTTCCGGATAGCTTTACGCTGGAGGGTTATAGGGTCCACAGGGGTATGTTGTATGGGCTGGTGCGAAAACAAGCCTGGCATTTCTTCGTCGCGAACAATGAACATACTGAGAATCCACAACGCATAATGTGGCTTTACAGACACGGAGACATTTCAAATTGCATTACCTCCGTACACACACACACACACATAAATGCACATCTGCATGAATTTGGAATATTTCTGCTGTACAAAGTGCTGACCTGAAATGAAAACTTTATGGGTTTCGAGGGAACACAAGACTGGGATCATTAACAATATCCTTAAACATACAGGATGTTCCACAAGGCCACAGAGGACAATGAAAGGCTGCAAAAGACCCATTTATTTGTGGGTTATGAATACCATTGTAGTGACAGACAAGCCGGACCGGTCTCTCTCTCTCTCTCTCTCTCTCTCTCTCTCTCTTTCTTTCTTTCTCTCCTGCTCTGGCTCGCACTCTCACACACAGACACACCAGTTTCTTTAATTTAACAATGCACCATCAACACCTTCTTTCCTATGTTATCTAGTTTGGGCTGTGAATGAGAAATTTCTCAACAGATCAAACACATGAACACAGCATATTAGACACCTGAACACAGAACACCCTTAGAATCACAAAATTGGACGCCTAATCCAAGACACCCAACCCTAGAGCCTCTGTACCCAATGTTAACTGCCTGTAGTCTCTCTACTCTAAAACTCTTTTTTATTATGATCCTTAATGAACTAGAGTCCCGATGCTAACCCCCATATCCCAGAGCATCACCGGGCTCTCTAATGTCGAGTGTCAGCATCTGAGCATATGATTCTAGCGCCATTCCCCAGGGTAGTTCTACCTTAGCACGGTGCCAAACATAACATACAAACACTCACACCCCTAATAAAATCACTTCTAAAATGAGGAGCATCCAAAGTCTTCCTAAGGTACAGCAACGAAAGGGGAGCTCAATGCCCAGTGGTACCAAGTGTGGAGTTCTTGGATCATTCCTAAAGGGCAGTGCTTGTAGGCTCACCGTAGGCCCTGAACGTAACAGCGCTCATGGTCTCGCAAACAAGCAGTGCTCAGTGGCTAAGTCCCAATTCTCACCCTAAGATCCCTGATCCTTAATGAGCCGCTTACTTTTGTGACTTCGCAGAAGGGTGGACAAAAGGGCATCATAACTGTACCTAACTGTACCGGGACCTTAGTGAGAACGAGCACAGGGCAGGTGAAGGCTGTGGGGTGAAGGATGAGTATTGGGTCTATAGGCACAATACGAAGATGAGCTTCTGAACGAGCAGAAATCGGAATTCAGAAAACCAAGGATCACTAATGAGAAAGCTCAATAGGATCCCCAAAGAGACGTGACTGTAGTCTCTCACAAGAAGACCTCAGTAAACCCTCCTAATGAGGACGGCACTGCCACCGGTGACTACGATGTAGCTCCCTAAAGCCAAGCCCATGCCGCCCTACAGCGGGGTGCCTGTAGCGTCCCTAAATAAAGCATTCTCCTTTATGAGGTCTCCTTAATGCGAAGTGCTCGCAGCCTCTAACGCAAACACCCGTAGCCTCCCTAAAGAGGATCACCCGTAAACTTTTGCTTTAATGAGAAGCTCCAAAAGATTATCTAAAGGAACAGCGCCTGCTGTCTCCCAAATAAAAGTGACCTCAGATGGTCTAATCCTTAAATTGAACGCTCACAGATTCCCATCAGAGAAGTTCTACCCCAGTTTTTACCACCCACGGCCGTATCAGGGCTCCACACCCAACCACCAGGGGACCATACCTAACCCGATACGCTCTGATAGCCAATCTGGAGCAGAATCCATCTGCATCAAAGTTTATCTGGATGGTTCACACATCTGGTTCACTCACCTGCTCTGACTAATGGACACAATGATTGGCTGAAACAGGTGTGGTTTTAGAAATGCAGCCTTGGGCGTATTTAGAAAGCAGGAGTGTCACGGAGCAGCCCTGAGTTACAGGTTTGGTCAATAAAAAAATAAATAATTAATGCGGTCCAGATTCCAAACCTGTTACCTGTCAATTCTGAAGCTCAGACATGTGACCAATGCTTAACCTCCATGGCCTAATATACAATAGAATAGAAGCGTTTACCTCTGACTTATTCTGTGTACATTCCTTCTTTATTTCCCCGATGTAGTACTGCTCCAGCCACCGCCGCGCATTCTCCGAGTGCCGGTGCGGCGGACCATCTAGCTGCCGGCTGATGTCGCTCCCTGACCGGCGCAAGATGAGCGCCTCACCGCCCGGGTGCATCCGCAGAAAGGTGGTCACATCGTACACCCGCGTGCCCACCAACACCCAGCATGACTCCTTCGTGCAGTGTCTCTCAACTTCCTTCTCTGTGAAGTAGCTAGGGGGCATTTTAAGGTTGTTTTTTTTTTTAAATAATAATATCCAGGTGTCCTGTAGAATAAAACTGGAGGACTGAGTCGGTACTCCGGCTGAGAGCCCGCTTGTGCGCTGCTGCCTACTGACTGCCTTCCAGGCGCGCTTCTTAGCAACCTGCTCTTTATCATCTCATTAATTATTCATGAGCCGCAACTTCTCGGGGCTTGGTCCAGGCGGATGCACCTGTTTTGCGCGCATGATTGGTCGCGCAAAATGCCAAACGCGTGCTCTTTCTTCTTTGTTTTTAAACCACGCAACTGTTCCTAGTTCTAACTCGACTTGTTAGTCTGAGTGTGGTTTCACGTCGCCTTTTCGTTTGGTCTACGTCCAAAATCGCGCTGTGCCCACTAGATAGTGCACTAGACAATACATCGAACGCGCAAATGAACCAAATGTAATGCGTTTGTCCTGTTGCGTAAAAAAGCCGTAGCGGATCCGTAAGACACCCTTTGGGTTTGTACACACAGGGAAAGGGTTGACATTTTGACACAGTCCTTCCTCGGGCCTGCTCTACTTTCTAATTCGATGGATCCACCCCGGGAGCAGGTGGATCGTGGAGATCATGCCTGATTTAACGCGTTAAAAGTAACTTCTGTCGGCTCGTGTTGTATGTAGGTGAGCTAACTAATCCTTTAACTTCACAATGAAAGGTTTTATCTGGGACACGAGCGCCTTCGTGACCAAACCTTTCTGTCGACCAACGCACTTAGAATGAGTGAATGAATTAGCGAATTTGCTCTGCAGAACATAAACTGCTCTGTGTTTATTAAATATTTGTGCGGGGTCTGATTTTGCCCCTCTGCTCATGAACAGAAGGAGGTAACCGGAGTCGGCTGGTTTTACACCAGTGAATAATTCACTAGGGTCCACGCATGAAAGTGTCACACTTTATTTTTGGAAGGACATCAGCAAAAGTGTTGTCATTCATCTATTTTTAGAACAATTCTTAATTAGATGAACCCATCTGTTAGTTTAAGCTTTATTATAAGCACATGTACTCAGGGGAATGTTATTCTTTTAATTGCATAACCCCATGCTAAACTAACATGAAAGACCAGGACAGTTTCCATGCTGGCCCGAGCTGCTTTATGCTGGTTTAGTCTTGGTCCAGAACTGGTTTAGCTCGTTAATCCACATGCTTAGGCTCTGCTCAAGCATAAGTAGACAAACCTAGGTAATACTAATACATATCGTAACATAAAAGTGTGAAACGTTTATTTAAAGGTCAAACACTGTCAAATACAGTGTTGTGCAAAAGTTCTTGATTACTTGATTTTTGTAGCTCTTGTACACCTATCATACGGTGTGTGTGTGGTTTAAACCACATGGGTAAGGGATTACTTTATCAAACCTTTATCAAGCTTTACTATACAGAGTTACATTCACAAATACCACTTAAGGAGGAAACTAAATAGACTGTCACACAGTAGAAACACGGATTGTGCCCCAGACCAAAGACAATAATAATAATACATTTTATTTATAGGCGCCTTTCTGGACTCTCAAGGTCACCGTACATAAAATAATAAAATCCAAACAAAAGACGTGTACATACAAAATATAACTTTAATAAAACAAGGAAGCAGATATCAGGAGGGAGAGAGTTCCAGATACGGGGGCCGATTGGCTAAAAGCCCTGGAACCCATGTTGGTCAGCGGGGCTAGGGGGACAGGAAGAGTATTAGATGATGTAGATCTGAGAATTCGGCTGGGTGTGTTTATGTGAAGGAGAAGGGTGAGATATGGAGGGGCGAGGTGATGGATAGCCTTAAAAGTGAGCAGTAAAAGTTTATAATCAATGTGAAATTAAACAGGAAGCCAGTGGAGCTGTTGAAGAACAGGGGTCATGTGATGAATAGATGGGGTTCTGCAGATAAGACGGGCAGCAGCGTTGTGAGGAACAAGTCCAAAAGGCAGGTTCTGTCATGGTACGGGGTCGGGTCAGGGCCCTTTGTAAAGGTCGTTTACACTTCTGTGATGCAGCATTAATGCAGAGAAGTACACCGAGATTTTAGAGCCACATAAACCGGCTTTAAGACGACATTTTTTAAAGGAACGCCCACAGGATCCATTTTTCAGCAAGACAAGACAAAACCACATGCTGCACACCTGCGTTGTCCCCAACCAACAATGTGAGGATAATGAAACCAGGAAATGAAAAATGCAACAACGACCTGTATTGGTGCAAACATTGAGCTGGAAGGATGGGGCAAAATAACCTCTGAAACGTTTGGGTTCCTATTGTGTGCAATGCTATAAAAGTCAAAGTAAATGCCAGGGACACTTTGATTTTTTTTTTTTTTTATTAATTTGCGTTTGCACACCATCCCACCCTTTTCGGATTAGGGGTTGTTACTTATAAAACTTTACGAATTACAAACACCAAACTGATTGGTATCACGACCAACGGTCCTGGTCGCTTCATTCTTCAGTCAATATGGACGGAATGAATAAACGTGATGAAGAAGAGGGATTTAAAACTGTGATGTTCATCATGGCTTGATGGCCTCAGAAACTGATTCGGATTCTACAGGAAACACACTCTGTACTGTATATACGCTATACACATGTAGTGTAACTACGCATTCTCTGAACAAGGTCATGACCCGTGTCCCCAGAGAATGTAGGGCACAGATTTAAGACCAACACGGGGCCCTGGATTTGGGACCTATTTAATCCTCACACGCAGACATGACTGGTTGTGTCTGGGATGAGACGTTTACCCCCCTGGACCTTGACAAAGAAGAAAATGGGGTTAAATGTGAAATAGTTACATCCTGCTGTATCTGAAAGCGAAACATCAGTAAGAATGTTTGGTATCCGTTTATAAAATCTGTATTTTTTTCCTTTTACATCGATTACAGCAAAACCTCGGCAGTAACACACAGATCTTATACTGTCTAGAACAAACAAGAGTCAAGAAACCAGAACGAGCATTCTTTAGTCTAATACCAGTCATGCAAAAAAAAACTGGTGATTTATTGCTGATGATATCGGCTACTGAGCAAAGCAGCACTTCGATATAACGCTTTATCAGATGTCACGGCACGCCGACACTCAAGCACGAGATCAGGTAGATCAGGAAGGTCCTACTGAGGACATGGAGACTTGAGTCCATTATGAAAAACAACAAGGTTATGAAACAGGACTGACCATCAACTTCACCTCAGACTGTGGACAGCAGCGATGGAACAGCTTCGAGCTTTTTTTTTCTTTTTTTTTCTTTTTTTTTTTTTTTACAAGCGGTCAAAAAAATACGACACGAGGAAGAAACGTTTTTCAAACGTGAAAAAATAAAACAAAAACCTGAACGGTCCTGCTGGTGAAACTTTGATATCCTTGACTGAACAAAACCTCACCTGCCACTTAAAAGCCAAGTTAGCAGACAGGGAAGAATGAGTTAATGCGCTTCGGTCGGTCGAGACAAAGGTTAAGACCTTCCGAAACCTCCAAAAGAACAGGAGATTCATCAGATAATTTGTCTGCTTGCTCATCAGGTGTCTTGTCAGCCCTAAGCAGCAGGACTTTGGTGGAACAGGCCTGTGGACCAGGTTCGACCACATTCAGGAGGAGCAGCATCACTCAGTTATGCCTCTGGGCTGCAGTGTTGCACAGTGAAACGCTCCACGTTTGCCCGCGCGCCTTTCCTGCACCTTGCAAACGTATTTATCTGATCACCTGAGTTCTCGTTGAAAGAAATGAACTGCAGCTACTTTTACACTTGTCTGGCCTTACAGGAGCAACGCTGAACGTTTGTGAAAGTTAAATGAGAAAGAATGATGGTGAGGACGCTGAGTTCAGGGTGTAGCTATGGTCGGGTGGCTTTAGAGCTGCTCGGCAGGTTTTGCGAACTTGAAAGGAAGCGCAAGACAAGAATGCTAAGAATGGGTGAGCACTGATGACAGGCAAGTTAGCATTCCACAAACCACTCCGCCTTTTTCTTCTGAGCTCCAGGCTGTCTGGTTTTGCAAATTCGGGGGGAAGGAAAAGGTCAGCTGAGATACAATAATGGACACAAACGCTGCGCATTAATACATTTACATTTGCAGCATTTAGCAGAACGGCTTGCTTAAATGCATTGGATTCTTTCTAATAGACCATAAAGAAACACTCGCTTAAGAACACAATCCAACCAGAACTCGCTAGGATCTGATACGGGTAAGTCAACAAAAACACACAAGCAAAGGTTTCTTTTAGTGTGTGTTTGGTTTGTTGTTGCACTTTCAGTCTTCATTGTTGATGAAGACCAACAGAGTGATCCTGAGGTGGAGGAACATCTACTGGTCTTCATCAACAGAACCCAGTCCCACCAGAGGGCAGGAACTCCCTCCATCATTAAGTCACTAGGAGACGATGTCCCTCCAAGGACCTCCCACTGAGGACTGATTATAAAATCTATTTTGTTATTTATTTTATGACTAATTTCAAATGTATTATTGATTTAAATTGTTGTTTACGTAATTTCACTGTTACTTTAACATGCCTAAGGATTTACTTAGGATTTAATTAACATCTAGGCCACCCACGGAGCTCGGGTCCCAATTTGAGTCTTGGTTCCTTCCTTCTACTTTCAGGGGGTTTTTCCTTGCCACCGTCGCCCTAGCCCTGCTCTATTTGGGATCGGAAAAATAATATAAGATAATATACGATTGCAAAGCTGCTTTGAGACGATGCTCCGTTGTAAAAAGCGCTATAGGAATAAATTTGAATTGAATTGAATTGACCTTGTGCCGAGGGAAGAGGGTAAGTTCATTCCACCACCCTGGTGCCAGGACAGAGAGGAACCTTCAAATTCGTCTTCCTTTCATCTTATGCCTTAGGGTCCAGTCGAGCCAAGTCTATGTCTCTGAGGGTACGAGCTACAGAACGTGGTTTGATTAGAGCCTTTAACTTAACAAGAGACGAGACAAGCAACTGTTTAGGCTTCCCGGGAAAGGAATAATAGTGCATTTAATAATAGTGCAAGTTAATAAAGAGCATAAAATGATTCAGATCGACATGAATCACAGCAGTTATAACTGTTGCTTTCCAGGGCAGCAAGAATTCAGACTGAAGCGCTTAGGTAACATTTTACTGTACCACTTTTTACAGTGGAGCATTGTCTCAAAGCAGGCTTACACGTTTCTAAAGGAATGTTGCTAATTGAGCAAGCCTCCGGTAATCGTGGTAAACAAAAACAAACCCTACACGTTATAAGGATGAAACCTTGATAAAGGGACCCGACCACCTGCCTAAATAATACGTAAGAATGAAACAAAGTTGCCTAGTTAATACTTACAATAGTGAATATAGTTCAATAAAGTAGCGCAGGGATAACAACGTATAGACTGTGATAAATGAACGAATACAATATTATGAACAGGATAATAAAATAGACGATATAACACTATAGACTATATGACAATAGTATATTTAATCATGAATTCATAAGTCATTTCAAGCCAGCTTGAAGTCCGACTCTACCTCCTCACTGCAAATCAAGGCAGCACATTCCTGGTCAGATTGTTGTTTATTTATTTGTTTTTTCATTGTTCAATAGGCATCAATGGCTAGACGTGACACTTAAAGGGATCACACGGGTGATAGCCATAGTAGTCTACTGATTTACTAACTACTCTACTAATTTAGAGCTACCAGTTAACCTAACACATGTCTTTGGAACGTGGACTGAAACTGGACTAGACAAAATAAACCATGTGGACATAAGGAGAACATGCAAACTCCAGTCTTGTTACTGAGCTTACATCAGTTCTATATAGTCATACAGTCCAAGCCATTGTGGGTTAAGGGCCTTGTTCAGGGACCCAGCTGTGGTGGAGGTGGGATTTGAACCCTGGACCTTCTGGACCATAGGCCATCACGGTCCCAGTTGGTTTATATGCAGGCATTTCAGTGTCATAGCTATTGTGAAGGGAATTTCCGTATTATTTTTAACTATACTATATTGTTATTATTATTATTCTTATTTCCATTTGTTGATGAATGACAAAGGGAATCTAGTTTCCATGTCACACCGCTGTTATGCTCCAGTGAAACAGTTTCTTAACACTAGCCAAAGGATAAATATAGAGCAGAAGGGAATTATGCTTCAGCTAAATCTGAAACAAATGATTGTTCCACGCGCTATTTAGCATCCTCTTTTAGCCTCGTTTATCCCAGTCAACAATCCTGAAGCCTTACCCAGGATTCACTGGGTTCAGATAGAGGCACGCCTTGGGCAGGACGCCAGTTAAAGGCGCCACCCAGCGTTCACAGCTCACAGTGCTGCTGTAAGGCCTGACGAGCAGCCCGTCCCAGGTAGAAACTCACCTGCCTTATCCTGAACCCTACAGCAGGCTCCCTGCCTCTTGTGAGCGTGAATCGCGACAAAGGGGGGTGTCTCGAGTCTGTCCGGGAAGCATGAACTGGCCTTATGAATGGACTTATGGTCCATGGGTTGTTTTTGGGAAATGGCCCGTTCAGCGATCTTGATGTTTTTTATTTACACCATGCATTTATTTTGGAATATTAGCAGGGACTGACCGAGCAGCTCTTTAAAACGAGAATGTAGCGGGTTGGGGGGGGGGGGGTGGGGGTTGTCCACACCGTGTAGGTCATGTCAGGCATTAATTCAATTCAATTCAATATAATTCAATTTTATTTCTATAGCGCTTTTTACAACGTAGCATCGTCTCAAGGCAGCTTTACAGTATTACATTATCTTAAATGGCCAATCCCAAATTGAGCAAGCCTAGGGCGACAGTGGCAAAGAAAAACCTCCCTGAATAAAGAAGGAAGAAACCTTGGGAGGAACCAAGACTCAACAGGGGACCCGACCTCCATGGGTGGCCTAGATGCCATTACAGCAAAAAGGTCCCGGGTTTGATCCCAGGGTGGAGCGACCTGGCTCC
>JAUZST010003157.1:0-43300 GCA_034779995.1 Parotocinclus haroldoi
GCTGCTCGTGGAGGACAGTTATTGCAGATTCACGTCCGAGTCTCCAAAAGTCTCCAACAACACCAGACAAAGTCACCAGATTTGTCGCTAGTTAGTCGCTAGAGGAGTCTGAAAAGTCGCTAAATATAGCGTCGAGTACAGTGCTGCTTGCTTTTAGCTATGTTAAAGTTATTAGCTTCTGCCGGATATGCATGACTAGCGGCTTCTGATTGGTCATCAACAGGCAGTTCACACAATGGAGGTGTAATTTTCCCTGGTGATACTTGCAGTCTGTTGGCTAATTCAAATCGCGTCCATTCAAATTGCGATTTCGATTAAAACACGTTTAATCGTTCAGTCCTAGGTAAAAGGGAACCCCTCTCGTGAGTAGAATAGCAGTCAAAGTCTAGTCATCATGAGTACTGATTGTGATGCTTCTTAACTATCAGAACTTTTGGGTATATGTTAGGGCAACCAATTTAGTCCTGGCCAAAAAGTGATTGCCATCACCATATAAGTCAACCAAGCCCAAGTGTGACACACATTTGATAGAACTTTGACCTGAAGTTGGTAAAACAATCAATTTGACACTGACCTCTTGAGCAGATAATCTACTCGTTATTGTTTATTCAGGCATTAGATGTATGTATGCACAGAAGATAACTTGTATAGCATTCATAATATTATACAATTTTTTGGCTTTGGGAGTTTCATTGTTGCTTCCTATCTGCTTTGGCATGCAGAAATGCAACACATCGCCTTTTGAAGGCAAGGAGGGGGCCAGTACCCTGGGTGGTAGCAAACAGGCACTGTGCCAGATATAAGGCCCATGCACACAACCTTGCCAGAGCAGCAAAGACCTCTTGGCTTGGTTCCTGTTATGTAGGAGGAGGAGCATTGGTGGAAGCAAACATTCTTTCCTGCGTGCTTTGAGTTTTGCCCAGAAAGCGAATTGTCCTGCGGTGCTTCAGGAGCATTTTCAGCCCACGGTGTCACACTTTGTGATCGTTTATACGGTATATGCACTTCTAAAAGTCTAACTGATATTCGAAAATCAGTACATCAGTTGTAATTTCAGATGCTGCAAACTGTTTTGTGTACGAGTGGCAGACAAAAAAGCACATCTGTTGAGGCTTGGCTGAGAGTTTATCTTTCAAAGTAACTACGTTTGGTCAGACAATGAAACTGAAACACCTGTCACTTAAGTGTGGGAGGTTCGTGATGTATCAAGAGCCACGGTATCCAGGGTAATGTCAGCATACCGCCAAGAAGGACGATCCACATCAAACAGGATTAACTGTGGACGCAAGAGGAAGCTGTCTGAAAGGGATGTTCGAGTGCTAGCAAGGATTGTATCCAAAAAACGTAAAACCGCGGCAGCCCAAATCATGGCAGAATTAAATGTGCATCTCAACTCTCCTGTTTCTACCAGAACTGTCCGTCGGGAGCTCCACAGGGTCAATATACACGGCCGGCTGCTATAGCCCAGACCTTTGTCCAAAGCCAGGTGTTTCAGTTTCATTGTCCAACCCCTGTATGTTCTGTAAGCATGATTTGGACTACAGAATCCAGCTCTTCAGTGACTTCTGTTCCTTCATTTCAGCTTGAACTGTGACATTGTTCACCACTGTGCAAGGTGGAGAATCACTGAAATGACATCTAAAGTAAATTAAAATAAAATGTAGTAAAATATTTTTCTTTCTTGGTTGTAGACCCATGTATTAACCACGTAACAACATTCATTTTTTGGTGGTTGACTGTGAGATATTAAATATAGATATTGCCGTCCTGACATGTCTAACTATTATTTCCTGAGGCGTATAGTAAAAGTATGCTCTGTGTTGGATGAGTCATGACACGTGAACTGGGCCTTGTATTTGCCGGATACCTTGTTTAATATAAGTTCAATATATACATTTTAACTTACATACATACCCCTTAAACACAGTTTTGATCGGGGGTATTGTACTATATGCCTTATTTTTTATTTAGATCTCAGAAGGATCTCTACTCCTCTAGACGCCACAGTGCAATGTTTTGATTAAATGTGCGTGCTGATTTCTCCACGTGATGTGATGTGATGTATTAAGACAACTCTGATTGTACAGCGTAACTTGTACTTCAGCTGTTTTTAGATTTTTTTGTAAAATGTCAAATATCTCAATATAACACGGCGTATCTCAATCATATCGTCACATAACCATATCGTGAGGTGTATCGTATCGTAAGTCCTTTCAATTACTCACCTCTAGTATCTACTATCCTAAGTTGTCTCTCTTATTTCTGTTCTTGTGTGGATCTCTGTTCAATAGAAATATGTGCTGTGTGATTTGGAAATCACACTAACATGAAAAAATAATGTTGTTAATATGGAAATTGTTCCAGCCCAGCCTGGAAATAATGGACGTTCCTTATAAACATTTGATAAATCACTGAAGGTTTTTGAGGTTTTTGTTTTTTTAGCTCTTTATTTAGACCTCCCAGTGTCATTGCACTCAAAATACAAAAACATGGTGGCTCATAGTAGGCCTTAATTACAGTCTGGGGTAGCTTAAGAGCAAATAAATATTTGTAATAAAAGCCATATGAACTGAAATGGAGAACTGCAGGCAGACCACTGGTGAAATGGCTTCACAGTTTCATTTCAATCATTGCTGCTGTTCTGGTTTAAGCTAATGGCAGTTTTACATTAAGGACTGTTTCACATTGTCAACAAACCGTCACGTAAATGTATACAACAACTTTGATGCGTGGTTTGTAGTGTTATGTGGTGTAATGTGTGATCATTTGGCGTTATTCATTTCCGGTTTACACACTGTGTTGGTCCAATACCAGTCAGGGTTACAGTAAAAGAACATGACTGAAAAGTAAAACAAAATTACATGTAAGCTGACCTGTCTATTTCTCAGGGTGCTGCAGTGTGAGCATTTTGTCAGCATTTGAGGCTTTTTTTTTTTTTAAAGAAATGCTAATGGAATATTTATGTTCAAGTTCTCCTGAAAACACAATATATGCTAGTTGCTGATGTTTTCATCATGGGTCTTTTGCTTTAACTGAGTCTGATACATTTGATATAAAACATCACACACCTGTGTGTGTGTGTGTGTGTGTGTGTGTGTGTGTGTGTGTGTGTGTGTGTGAGAGAGAGAGAGAGAGAGAGATTTTAAAAAATGTAAATGTAACTTTTGACAGAATGTGCTGTATTATGTAGCAGTTACACTGTGAGGCAGCTAGCTATGTTGTTAGCTACATTCTGCTACTAAAACTCTGCTCTAGCGTAGCCTTGATGTCTCTCTATGGTATTAGATATGTTTTCAGGAAAAAATGTACTGTGCAAATTTATAGTAAAACTGTAAATTGATTACCAGTTTTAATGTGAACTTTCGCAGTTTGACTATAAAGTTCTCAGTTCTTCTATAAAGTATTGATGGTAATTTGGCCACTTTATGGTTCCCTTGTCAAATTTCATAGTATAATTGTAAACTTGGTTGACTATGAACTGACCGTAAAATTATTTCACAGTTCTACTAAGGATTTTGATGGTAATTTGGCCACTTCATTGTTCTACTGCCAAAGTTTACAGTACATTTACCTGGGTTATTATAATATTTTTTTTCTAAATGTCTCCATTGTAGTTTAACATATAAAACAACACATTGGTTGAAATGAAATGTCATTTAGAGTCACGTTTTAGCTGTATTGCCGCTCAGTGAAATACTAGTGAACGGGTATATATTTTATCTTTACAGTAATGAAGGCTAATAAAGATGAATTACCACAGATAAATAGACTGTTTTTCCTATACCATAATCTTTAATCTTAAACCGTTTTAATCTCCCTTTAGCGTATAATATGGATGTATTTATACTATCATTGTAGTCAAGGCAGAGGAACATGGTAGGGAATCTTTCATAATGTTAAAAGCCTGGCTGTTTCCTTCCTGCAGTGTTCATGCTTTAGGGCTTTATACCCACTTCATAGCTCTAGCTGCTTGTTTTTCCATAAATAATCACTATGTTTTGCAGAAGAACTGGCTGTGTCAGCAGTGACTTAATGCTCTGTAGGACTTGGCTTACAAATTACATTCAAATGTTCTGTCTCTTTTATGTCTGCAATTTGTATGATTTTGACTTTGAATAATTTTCTGTTCATTCAAACATGCAGCATTCAAATGCATCATATTATGACAATTAATGCAATTATTATTATTAGTAACAGCAGAAGTGTTGTAGTATCGTCCCAGTTGCTCATAGCAACCAAACTGGGTATAAACTGAAATGGTTTAAGCGGGTTTAAAAGCTCTCTCCATGCACTTATTAGGTGCTTATCTTTTTCACTGTAATGCTGTTTAATTATTTATCTAACACACATACTCAGGGCGTATGAAGTTGTTTGTTAAAACCGTTTCACATGATAAAATTTGTCAGTTTGACAAGGAAACGGCACATCCATGTCCACCACAGCACTTCTCAACGCCTTGGTCTTGTCAGGCCTATTTCCAAACATTCTCATTTAAGTTATTTAGCAGACGCCCTTATCCAGAGCGATTAGTAGTCTTACAATCCAAGTAATAATGGGTTAAGGGCCTTGCTCAGGAACCCAACTCTGGCAGGCATGGGATTTGAACCCTGGATTTTCTGGTCTATAGTCTAGTACCTTAACCACTAGGCTACCACAGTCCCCAACCTGTTCCACTCTGTTTTCATCTCAGTTGGGCAGCACAGTGGCTCAGTGGGTAGCGCTGTCATATCACAGCACGAAGGTCTCAGGGTGGAGAGGTCTGGACCCTTTTTGTGTGAGGACAAACGTCTTCCCCTTGTCTGTATGGGTTTACTCTGGGTACTCTGGCTTCTTCCTACAGTCTAAAGACATACAAACATATATGTGTGTGTGTATATATATATATATATAAAATCATGGCAGAGGTGGGATTTGAACCTTAGACCTTCTGGTCTATAGTCCAGTACCTAAACAACTATTCCACCACAGTCCCACAGTTTCTTCAGATAGATTTCACAAACACATAGACCAACATGGTTATGTATCTTTCTTAAGCAATAAAGGGTCTGGCTACAGCCAGAAATATTTAAAGGATCTTTTAAAATCCTTCCTGGCCACACTGTCTGTTTAATTTAAATAGAGCCAGGAGCTGTATTCCTAACTGCAACCATTTGCACTAAATGAGTATTAAAATGGCTTCACTGCCAGTGGCATGCTTACTGTTTTACTACAAGGGTTTGTTTTGTTTGCATCTTATGTTCATGTAGACATGAGAACTGGATAGTCTGAGAGTATATGCACTGAATCACCTGATCATTGGGCTAAAATATTCCCTTTGAGTAGCTGCAGATCAACAGTGAAAATATCAGAGTGTGTGGAATCCTTTAATTATTGTAATCTCTGTTTATGCGCGGTATCAGTTCAAATGTGTTAATTAAAAAGCATGAACAAAAATGGTAATTAATACAAACGGATAATACAATTTCAGTTTTTGCCTCGGTGTGTTCAAAAACGTTTTGGACAAGATTTTTTTCAGTGCATTGCTCGAGCACTAAGGAATCAGACCCTCATTTTTGTGAGCATTTTTTAAGAGCAGCCTTAAGATGAAAACAGATATAGATAAAGTAGGTAAAATATGGGTGAGGCTTTAATTCCGTGTCATAGATAATAATAAAAGATTAAAGGCGTACTTAAAGAATAATCTAGAGATAATGCAGTAATCATGAAACTCTTGCAAAAAAGGGCGTGTAAGGGCATCAACATGTTTGCTTGGCAGCACATCCAGACCACATTACCACTGGCAAATATTTCGTTAAAAGGTAGATAACTAAAGGAGTATATAAAGAGATGAGGGTGCTCTTAGTAATGAGTAACTCTGTTAAACCTTGTGCTGTGTTCAAATCCATAGCTGTGTCACAAATCTGTCTTACTTTAGTCGTACTTATTCGCTTAATCGTCTGAATGCTCTTTAAAGCATGAGTAAGGGAGATATTCCGATGGCTTTAAAATAAGTATACTTTCTGCTTAGTCCTGATGTTTCAGTGCTTTGGTTATTTGCTCATCAGTTGGTTCAGTTGTGTACTGTAAACCAGGTTCCGGGTATCTTAAAGTGTGATTTTGGGGTAGGGTTTGTGTGCATATATGCAGTGTCTCCACCTCAAGAATCAACTTGCTTTGTTTCTGTTTTAAACTGTTTCTCTGCTGTGGTTTAAGAACACCATCTGCTTAGTTCTGTAGTTTATTTACTTTATATGTTGTCTCGTGTATTTGTGTGTATTGTAAACTAGTTTCTGGTTAACCTGAAGTGTGAACCGTGGACAGGATTTGTGTGCATACATACAGAGCGTTAAGCTAAAGCACCAGTAATTTAATCAGCCTGCCTACCTGGCTCTCTGCCACCTGTCCCTCTAGGTAACTTTGTTGAAGAACTGGACCGTCAGTTTTTTAGTCCCCCAGGCATTTCAGCCCACCTTCCCCACCCATCCAGATCAATGTTACTGACTAGCCTTCCTTCTGCTTCCTTCTACTTTACTTCAGTGTAATCTAGTGTCCTGATACCTTTACTTCTTTACTGGGACCTCTTCCCTTTCCACACCCATAGCAAGACCGAGTTGCTTTACTTTCCTGAAGATGGGTTCCTCATGCCATCAAAATGCCAGCTGATAACCAGTTTGGTATCCATGTTGCTTTCCAGGGAAGGCACCCAGGTGCTTTTTTCCAAGTGTCTTGTTGTATGAAAATCACTGTGAAGCTCTTCTGGCAGGTTTTCCTTGCTTAAAACCAGACCCCTGCAAATGATTCGGAATGCAGCAGCATGTCTGGTTTTCAATATGCCATAGTTTTTTCATGTTACCTCACTGATCCGTTTGTATCATCGGCACTCTAACTGTCCTTATCATCTTTAAAACCCTGATGATCAATCCTTACTTACGTGAACGCTATAATCAAACCCCATTCTGTACCTGAGGCAATGCCAAGACCAATGTCATCTAATACTTTTCTGTACACTTCTAGCAGAGTTTGAGAATTTGCAGAGCTAAACCATAATCCAGTGTTATGGGCAGGGCAGATTGAAGATGTGTTCACCCATTCTGATGTATCCCGTTGGAAAGGAAATCGAAGATTCAGCAGACATATGGGAATACACTGAGTTGTCTTAGTTTCTCTGTATGATGTTGTTAAAAGCAGATTTGTGTTTCCTGGGAGTTGGTACAAGCCAGAACAGTGCACTGAGATAATGACTGATTCAATAAATCAGTAAAACTGCTGATAACTGTTCATACACGTTACTGAGGACGCAGTGGCAGGGTCTGCTGCTGCCCTTATGATATGATAGTGATCAGAGGCTGAGGTAGAATGGTCTGATGCTGTGGTGATACTGAAGGTGTGAGTTGGGAGAGGTGCAAACAGATGGACTGGGGGAGGGAAAAAGATCTAGACAACCATATTGGAATATAATAAGAAAATGCTATATTTGCTATAGCTGAAGAAGTTGAAATGGCACCAGAAACAAATTGATGATTGACGTGGGGATAAGGCTGTAAATCCAAGGGAATAAATCCATTGTCTTTTAATTTTTTTTAAAGAAGCTTAAGAAGGATTTGAAAGAGTTGCAGTTAATGCAGTTATGGTGGAGTTTGTTTCATAATTTGGGATTATCTGAAGACTTTCCTTGATAAAACAACAACGTTAGATGAAAACTAGTATTCCAGTTAGTCTTTGACTAAATGGCTATTTAGGGTGTATCTCACCATGCCTGTTTTTCTTGGACTGTGCCTGAGCAGGGTTGGAAACCCTTCTTACCCTGGTGGCCTGCACTCACATTTGCTTTTAAATGTTCTGGACCTGAGCATCTTTTTGTCATCAGGGTACTACTTCTTGTGTTTGAAGACACACTTGCACAGTAGGCTTTATGGTTGTACTTACTTAGTGGCTCTTTGGAGTCGACACACGGCCTTTATAGACTTATTGATTATGCACTGGCTGCATTTTTTTTGCAATTTCGGCTGCTCATTCTGCATGGATAAGAAGATCTTTAAGGATACAGCTGTTGTGTTCCATGCTCAGGTAGCACTGTTAATCATTGCAGGCCATTATGGACAATGTCTCCCACACACTCTACAACACAGTCATGAGACACAGGAGCACATTTAGCGCAAGACTCATTCTACCAAAATGCACCACTGAGCCCCACAGGAGATCATTCCTACCTGTGGCCATCAAACTGTACAACTCCTCCCTTAATGGGTGACAATATGGTCCATCTGTGGTAGGAACTATATGTGCAATACATCATAGGTGCAAAAATAATCTGAACTGCTTATTCTATATTTTATATTTATTACACATTATCATCTTAGCCACTGCTTTTATTATTGATGTATTTTTATTTTTATTTTACCACTAGTGTAAATATCGTAAATTTGATCTAAATTTATATTTATTTTTATCATTAGAATGTTTATTATTTGTGAAAGGGGCATAACTGTAACAAGCGAAATTTCCCTCTGGGATCAACAAAGTATTTCTGATTCTGATTCTGATACTGAAGAGTGCCCGGGCTCACCGCATGAAATGCAGTTTATGGGGGACGGAGCGATCACACTAGGGGAACTGCACTCAAACATCCTCAGGCAGGGTGCAGATTGCCTAGTGGGAGTCCAGCCTTAGCGCTTGGATAAATATCAGTATCTCAATAAGGCCTATCCTGTATTATTTACTTTAAGCTCTGGATTAGTGAACAATCTATAAAAATAGATTGTTACCTATTTTAAGTAGCCTTCCTTGTGCAGTACTCTAAAGACTTATACTGTCCATCAAAAAATAGTCATAAAATGTATGCAATGTCCAAAGATGTCCTAAGACAATTGGGTAGGGGTTTTTACAATGCTGGGAATGGGATCAGATTGGATCCCAACCTCATACTCTATAACTCAGAATGACTGACAGGGAGACACTAGTTTCATGCCCTTATGTAACAGGCCACTCTCTGTTCTTGTCGGTTTCAGCTAGTAGAATGATATCTGCTGAGAGGCTAAGAGAAAGAACTCTTCTTAAATTGTCACTCCTTTTGCTGCTATTCTCCTGTCACTTTCCAAGATTGTTCAAAAGAAACATTTTTTTGAGAACTCATTGTCCCCGCGAAAGGCAAGCAAGCCATTAAATAACTGATACAATCATATTGTCATCTTCTGTGGTGTATAACCGTTAGTATCCAAGTTTGCTGCTGTTTTAGCCATGGTATAATGGCCAATTTATAATTATTTCTCATCACTTGTTTTGTTTCTTGTTCTAATGCTTTTATTTCTTTTTATGTAAATGACTTTCCACTATGCTTTACCAGTGCTTTACAAGTAAACGTGCATTACCTCAAGTCTCTTTATTCGAATACAACCAGAAAATACAGAAATGTGTATGCAATATTTAAAAAACCGATACCAAGTTGACTCTTTTACACTCTGAAGAAGCTTGATCAGGAGTGGTCCTTTTTGAGGGGTAGCAGCCAAAGAACAAGTTTTTTTTTTACAAGGGGAATCGGGTGAAAAGGCTAAGATATACTAAAGCTCAGTGAGACTGAAATGAAGATCAGTGGGGTTGTCCAGTATATCTTGAAGTGACAGGCTTAAGCAAATTTTCGGTCCAGTCGTCAGCTATTTGCTATATACGGTCATTACACCACTGCTAAAATAGTTAATGGTGGCGTATGACTTTTGCACAGTGCTGTAAATTTGCAGACGTTTAGAATTAAAGACATTTTAAGCCAAAAATTGATCTGAAAGGTAAGTATGCTGAAGGAGAAAGGTACTGTCCACCAACATTAAAACCTTAGCGCAGGTTATATCTGAATCGTCCACTAAAATCTGCTTGTCTTGCCTTTGTTTACCTTTTCAGATCTTCCTGCTTGCCTGTCCACCCTGTAAAACAGCCATGGTCATATTTAGGTAAGCACCGGAGAACTTCTAACTTGCTTAATAGAAATACATGTGGAGCAGTTAACCCCCTGTACAGGTCATGGTCATGGACTCAAACTATGGGAAATTGTCTAAACCTTCAAGAACGAACTGAGATCGCTATTTGACCCTTATTAACTTTATAATTGGTACTGTACATTCTGACAGATTTCCTGACATTAATAAGACAAACATTTATTTGGCTGCTTTCGTGGAACCAACATTGAAAAAACTAAACCAGGCTTGTCTTAAAAAGCCTGACTTATTGAGTTAGCTTGCTTTATGGCATACCCTCCAGATCTCAGCCTTATAGAGACTGTTTCATTTCACATAAAAAACAAACTAAGTCGGAGTCATTTTCAGCTTGTCAGTAACAGTAACAGTTTTAAGTCAATTCCATTGAGTGGAACAAAACTGAGCAAAAAAAAAATGTCCACAATGGTTCATTAGCAAGTTTTATTCTTAATTAACCTGGTCAGGGTTGCAGGGCAGTGTCCAGTGCCCATCCCAGAGAAAATAGTAAACACTATTTCTGATATAATATACTACATTTTTCTTTTAAAGAGTATGTAGCAAACCTCGTAAGTGTTTGGATTATGAACCTGAGGAGAAGTGTATCTGTCAGTTAAAGTTTATGTGTAATAAAGCAACACAGCTGACTTGCAAATCACCCAGGGAGGAGATGTGCCATGTTTCCTGAACAAGATTTGATGTAGAGCCACAGAAACCCACTTCATTTAGAACCACTCTAGCTCCCAACACTTTGCCCTCAAGACTGGTGGCAAGTGGAAGCTGTTTATATGATTGCTTTTTGTATCTTAGAGTACTGTAATAAGCCGTTTCATGGTCTTGTTATATGTAAGACTAGGGTATGAGTGACCAGAATGTGAAACCTGTGTTTGAAAATCACAGCAGGGATAGCTTGTTTTTTTAGGAAACTGAATTATCTGCACTCATATAGTGTTAAATCTCAATATGTAGTCAAATCCCACTGATTCGGAGTCAGATAACTGTTAGAATTTATGCACTGTATGAGATTTGTGCACAAGTGAACATGAGCGCATGAATATTTTTAACTGTGCTAAAATGTAGTAGCAGTCCGTAAGAGGAAGAGACATAAATCTGACATAAACCTCTTTTTCCCTTCTCTGTTAGCTTATCCACATTCAACACTCCGCCTGTGCTCAACACTCCTGCTAGAGATTAGCTATAAGCACTTTTAATATTATTGGGTGCAGTTCTGAGACTCTTTTGTGTTCTACAGTTTAAAAATGCAGTATAGGGTTCGCCCCCCTGGCTACCTGTCATCTCCAGCTTCAGGATGGCTGTTTTTTGTCGTATATTGTTTTGTATCTGATTTTGGACATTTTACAACAGTTCTGTTTAAGCATTAAAGTGTCATTAAAATGTCCTTGCAGGTTCTGTGCAGTTGAGAAGCTGAACATTGGATGTCTTGCTACTGTGTATGCAAATCACGGCTTGTTAGCTGGCAGTCTGAGGCCATTCCTGGCCAGCTAAGAGCTCATAAAACAAATAATGACCCAAATTCCAAAGACTTTGTCCCTTTTCACCCTTGTTTAAAGAGATGAGACCAAGCTATACCAGGGTTTTGCCATGTTACAGAGCAGAATGCTATTTATGATGCTATGTAGTCCTGCTGTCTACAAATGGCAAACATAACAATAACAAACAAGAAGTTAATATAAGTATAATATAAATAAGTCTAATGCAAAACATCAAAGCCAATTTTAACAGCATGAAAATGGAAACTAAAAGTGGTTCTTTGATGACAGGTTTTGATCATTTCATAGATTATGAACATATGAAATTATAGGAATATTTAAAATAAAAAAACTACTCGAATTCTTATGCAATTTAACTTGCAGATTAATTATACTCAGATAACTATAGATGCCAAGCAGTACTTCAGATATTCACATAATACAATAATTTGTATATAATACATTATTTGGATGCCAGTCTGTTGCATAACCCAGACCCCTCAGTTTGTCTCTTCTCCCTCAAACACAGCCAGTTGTGCTCCATTGATTCTTGACCTGGCTGGAAGGCATCGCTGGGAGCCGAAACTGGGTCACCACAGTAGTCAAGTTATAGCCGCTGCACAAATTGAGATCAAGTGAGATTAAATACTAATCTAATATGTATGAAATTGGAAGTTATCCCCTTAGCAGCATTATGACATCAAGTAGATGTAGTCTATACTGCCTTGTCCCAGGTTTGTGGAAATTGTTTAAAATATTGAAATGGCATTTTTAGAATGGACTTCTTTCTAAAAACAAAAAGCTACAGATCACTCTGTAGGCAATGTACATAAGACTTAGAGCATTTAATAAAAATGTGTGGTGGGAAAAGTACTCAAACCATGTACTGGTGTATTTTACTTTGAGACTCCCAAGGTAAAATATTAATCCTGTAAAAGCAGAAGTCCTCCCTTCAGAGCTCCACTTGAGTAAAAGTACCAAATCGAACACAAAGCTCTTTTTTTTCCCTTCTCTATTAGCTTATTCCTCCTCCTCCTTTGACACTCCCTGCTGTGTGCTCATCACGCTGCTGGAGATTAGTTATAAGCACACTTAACATTCTTGGGTGTACTTCTGAGAAAGAAAAGGCAGTACAGTCACATATAGGGTTCATCCCTCTGGCTACTCGGCAGAAACAGCTAATTAAACGAGCATCTCCAGGTTTAGGATGGGTGTTTTTTTTTACTGTATATTTGTTGTATCTGATATTGGATATTTTGCATTTAACAGTTAAGCGTTAAAGATAAGTGTCTTTAAAATGTCCTTGCAAGTTCTGTGCTGTTGGAAAGTTCTGGCAGGCTACCTTCTGTCTTGCTGTTGTGTATGAATATCACATGTTTTTGCATTTAAATGTACTTAAGTATCAAAAGTAAAAGTATCATGATTTATTATGGCCTTAATGTGCTATTATCGTTTATGTAACAAGACGTAATCAACTAATCGTCAGTGAAAAGACTAGTGGTACTCTTGATACACAGATCTATTAACAGAATGGCATTCGTAGGTCCAACAGATCTAAACAAATTGCATGCATGTAAGGTTTTACGCACACATAATCCAAAAGGTACAACCGATTTTACATAATGTAAGATATTTCACATTGAAATGTAGTGAAGTTAAAGTAAAAAGTCAGCCAAAATAGGTGTAAAGATATGCGGAAAAAAAACTTGCTTACATTACCCATGTTGTTACTGTACCCATATTGTGTTGTATTGTGTATTGTTGTATTGTGACTATGTTTATGACCATCCCCCCATAGATGGCACGTGACTCTGATTGTTAGCTGTGCAGTACTGCTTCAAAAGCTTTGAATCACAGTGAATTCTTAAACTGGGATAAAAATTAAGGTGTAAAATATGAATCAGGAGAAACTATTGACGTTCACATTTTTAGATTGATGATATTTGTACCTTTCACTCATTATACATTAACTTATTATTTTTTCCCTTTAAGGCTTCAGGTCCACATGTTGAATGGTGCCCTGTTAGCTCTTCTCTTTCCTGTGGTCAACACAAGATTAGTAAGTACTGTTGTCATTTATATTTAGTTACATTTGTTATTTGGAGTTTATCATTGACTAGAGCTGATTAAAAAGCCGTATGAAGAGCATATCTGCCTGCATGCAAATGACCTGTTTGTAACTTATTCATTAGGCTAGTGTGGTCATGCAATCGGTCTGTTGTATGTCATTCAAATTAGAAATGATTTCTGCTCATATTTCTGTACCCTCATATTTAAAATCATGTTTACAGGTTAGTTTTAAATGCCCCTCTGATCATTCATCCATTATCTTATGCACTAATTTAATATGAACAGTCATTACAGTTACACTTAGTAGCCCCCATACACAAGTGCACTACAAAGTGACCAGTGAATGTTTATTGGCAGAAGTCGAATACAAATATTCTCACTGAAATGCTTGTGAATTAAATATCGCACGTCTTCTGAAGTCACCCTTCTTTGAATACCCTTGAAGCAGATGGGTTACAGCAGCAGAACAACACTACGCGTGCTACCGCTAAGAACTAGCTATTCCCATATGGACTAGTGGTTAGGATTACTGGTTTTTAATCAGGCAGCCCGGGTTCGACCCACGGTATGGAAACTTGTGGTGGCCTAGAGGTTAAGATACTGGACTATGGATCGTAAGGTCCAGGGTTTAAATCCCACCTCTGCCACAGCTGAGTCCTTGAGCAAGGCCCTTAACCCACAATTGCTTGGATTGTGAGACTGGATGAATTATAAGTCGCTCTGGATAGGTAGATAACTAGCTGCGCTGTTGTTTGATAAGCAGCCCAAAAATGTTGCAATGTTTTGCTTAATAATATATACTGGAACTTCTAAATTGATCATCGGTGGATGTACCAAGTAGTTCTGAGAAAGAAGCACTAAGAATGATACCAAGATATTGTAAGTAATATTGAAACAATCTCCCCAAGCAACCCATAAGGATTCTCAATCATAGGCTTAAGAATCCAGGCGGAGCTGTTTAATGAGTCACAGGAGGTGAGGATAGAGGGCTGGTGTCAGTGGGGACTGTTATACAGGACACTTTTAACTGGGCAGCAGATTGGCAGATCGGGATGGTCAGGAGGAATATTTTCTCACAGGAATATCCTTACTCCAGTGCTTTTATAGACTGTAGTAATACATGTAGATATACATGTTTGTCTTGATATTATATTAACCAACCTGATGGACCCCTCAATACCTGTTGTTGTCTCCAGGTTCTCCATGGTCTAGTGAAATATACTATAGTTTTTATCCTTAACTTTTGGGATATGAGAAAGGGAGATGGGTGAGTGCATAGAATGCCGCTTTTGTACAGAAGGTTAGACAGAACTGTTGTAAGTAAGTAAACCAATTATAAAGTAGACAGTGCTGGAGGAAACAGACTAGGAGTCTTTTAGAAATAAATATAGTCATTACATCATTTCAAAAAGCAGTAGTTGCTTACCTAGGATGTGTTTGGATTGGTTTGAGTTAAAGATATGTGAGAGTAACCAGTCAAAGGACGATGGACACACAGACATTGATCTCCCGCCCACCCACACTATAATGCATGAAACATGTTTTCAAATGAATAAAGGTAGCTTAAAAGCACTTGTCCTAGACACTTAAGTACAAACAAGAACATAGATTTGCAGCTGTGTGAACAACGCCTCACAATGTAAAACGCCGAGGAAAAAGTACAGCCGTTTCACAGACACTTCCTTTCAAAGATTAATTTTCGGTATCCATTACTGGAAATGTATTCCATTATGTTGCAATCAGATACTAACCACAGTTCCTCCTTCCTCTGCACAAATGATCTGAAACAGAGGAATAATGGCTTCAAAGTTGCTGTAGCTTGTTTAGGAAAGCTCACAAGAGGCTGTTTTCACTTCAGGTGTGTCAAACTGTCAGGTGTGACAAGAGAGAACGCATTGTAAATCTGATCTTACACACTGTGAATCAAGAACAAGCAAGCATCGGGATATGGGAAGATTGAATGAATTAACATTTACTATTTATGTCATTTGTCAGACACCCTTACCCAGATGCAACTTGCAATTAATACAGTCTTACAATGCGAGCAACTGTGGCAGAGGTTGGATTTGAACCCTGGACCTTCTGGTCCATAGTCCAGTACCTTAACCAGTACCTTAAAGACTAGGCCACCACAGTCCCAGTGTATTAGAATCTGAATGTGATAGTAGGAACCGAGGTAAAACTCAGAATTAGGGAGATAAGTAACAAATTAATGTGCCAGCAAGGGAAGAAGTTGTCCAGCCATGAGTGTGTTGGGAGTAACTGGAGGCGCAAATGGAGCAGGATGTAATCTCGCGATACGTGACTGCTTGTATGACTCCCAACGTGACTCCCATCAACAGTACCTTGAAGTTAGTTGTAAGATCCATGTCTCCCCAAGGTTGGAAAGCACCTAGTGACATGTTTACCCACGTAATGATGCAGCAGTGTCAGGGCTGAGGCAAACATATATGCCTACTAAAGACAGAGCCATGACTGAATGTCTCTTTGGCAATTTCTCTGGCCTATCAAATGTCAGCTGGACCTTGCTTTGGCTCCACATTGATTGTCATGATCTTGACATGGTCCAGGAAATATACCTATCCTCTGTCCTTGGTTCCCGCAACTGCTGGGCGATATGACCTCAAACCAGTAACACTATTAATTGAATTTTTGTTACATTGATTATGACTGACAAACAATTCTTGTTTTGCTTTTTTGTTTTTGTTGTTTTTCCCCCTCATATATCACTGACGAGGCTTGTACTATAAATGTGCTTGAAACCAGGATATTCTTTCTAATGAAAGACTAGATATTGAGTTTAGAAAAGCTAATGAAAAACACAGATTGACTGATTAGGGTTTATTGAATATTTCAACCTGGTTCAACCTGATCTGGTAGGATGTGGCATCGGTTATTTTATTTTATTTTTTTCATTTTCTTGAATCCTTTTCTTGTTGTTTAGCATTTTTGAACACAGCGGGGAACATATTAAGGGATTTTTTTAAATAAAACGTTTTAGCACAGTAAACAATACAGAATCGAAATTCTCGACATGGCAGGATTAGATCGGTTAATGGCTGTGAAAGTAGGTTCTGATTAATTTTCAATTAATTACCCAGCCCTAGTTCCTGCCAAATTAAAACAACTGCAGGCGAAAAATTGAACCATCAAGCTTATATTATGGAATACATAGAATTACATAATACGTAATACAATGGAGAACAGATTTTAGTATAAACATTATAGTATGACCATTTTATATTTAACATGAACATATATATATACACACAGACATTTTTTATATATAGTACCATATACAACACAGTATATTGTTTTTTTTCTTGGCCGCAATAACACACCGTCCATCTTCCATGTTTCATGCTGGTTAGCACATCTCATCCTCATCTATTCCTCTATTATGATGCAGGTGAAGTATTGTGTAACACTAGCCAAGATGTGAAGGGCGAAGACAGGATAGCAGGGTCAGAAAGAACACTTACCAGGCAGAGGTACAAAATTGTCAGTCCTGCTTAAAGTGAGCAACAGTCCAAACAGGTCAGAAGATGTTGGAATTGAGGAGGGGAGGCTGAGGTCAGGTGAGGCATAGAAAGTCTTAAAACAAATCAAGTTTTTTGAAGTGAGGGGGTGAGTATGAGATGGTAATTGAAGGTGGGTGCTGAGTGGTAATGAAACAGTTGCTGGCTTTAATAGGCAGGTGAATCAGTGTGACAAAGGAGAGGCATGGTTAAATGTGCATGTGGGAGTGACGGAAGGCAGCTGGATGGGACGCTAAGTGGCTAGCTGGTGAATGCTGGCCTGTATTGCTGAACATACTTAGTACAACCGGATAGGCATTCTAGTTGATATTATAATTACTGCATTATATGCCCCTGCAAACTGCTGTAGTAATCCTGACCCTCAGGAAAAACGTTTGCCTCTACTATTATAGATGGTAAGCCACCAGTCGGGTCTGTATACATGGGCATACATAGGTCAGCGATTTTGGCAAGGGCTAAACTGTTATGGCCAGGCGACTGTGCACCACTTTGAAGTACTGGTATGTTCAATAAGATAAAATAAAAGCTAGTAATGCTAAATCCCAAGGTCATGGCATTCCAAACACAGCATGACTGTGACCTCAGTTTACCAGTTTTCTGAGACAAAGGCTACTTGTGTTGGAGGTTGTCTGCACACTCTGCCCTTCAGCTGCTGATCTCATGACCCTGTATAGCCAGGCACCAAAGTATCTCTCATCCATGAAGAAAACAGCTGAGAGTTTGGACAGTTGTATTCTGAAGTGAATTATGAATGTGATTGATGTAAATCAGGAATTTTGTGCAACTAAGTATTTAGTACTAGTGCTAGATATAGCATTAAAGAGAGCTGGCGGTACTAACAGGCATTCTCTTTATGCAGAGGATCATTATTTATACAGGTGTCTCGACACAAATCTTCGAGATGTATGAACTGTTTGGGCTGCATCTCATGGGCACCCAACATAACCAAATCTTATCTGAAAGGAATGATTTTGGTGTTCTTTTACAAAAGGGTACCCATAAGAGAACTGAAATACTGTATGCAGTCTGATAATAGTAATGACTAAAGCAGGCCTGCGCTGTAAAAATAATACGCTTCTGCACACTGTCGACTGGATTGTTCTTCTTTATTGTTCTTGCCATTACTTTCAGTTCAGAAGGCACAACTTCTTTTCATCAAGCACAAACTCATTGTGTTTGGCCGTATCTAAAATATGGGTCACACATTTGACCAGCTGAACAATGGCCAGAGCACTGAGCCAGAATACCAAACGGGGGCATTGTAAGACACTGTTATCATGGTTCATGTGGAATATGGATCAATCAAATAAAAAACATACTCATTTGTGTGTATAGAAATATTGCAAACCATCATTTGCAGTTGTTCATTACTGCCATAGCTAAAGGATATACAAGTGTTTACAACTTTATCTGTAAAGTTTTGCTCTTTTGGATTGAACCAACTAATGTCTGTTGGCTGTGTAATTGAAGAGCATTCCTAAGACCTGTATAGCTCTTATATTGGTATGTTCATGATTGATAGAAATGATCGATCCTTATTAGTTTAGTTAGTAAACCAAAGGGTCCCTGGCTCAATCCTCGCATGAATTTGCATGTTCTTCCTGTGTTTGCGTGGGTTTTCTCCTGGGGTTAATTGGTGTCTCTAAAGTGTGTGTGCGGGTGTACATTCCCTATGATGGATTGGCGCCCTACGATGGAATGAGCCTTAGTCAGCTATATTTTGAGTACTTTGGCCATAGATACTGAGATGGTGTAACTACTATGCTGTATTTCTCTGTGTGTCTGCATGTTGTCTAAACAGATAAAAACAATGCTTTCACAAACTGCCCTTTTTTCCAACTGCTGCTTAATTTATGGTCGATTTAAAACCTATGGTCTGGGAGACCAACCAATCAGAGGCTCTCCAAAGTACCTCTGAGAAAGCATAAACCAATTAAAGGGATAAATAAATCAATAATTAAACCACTTCAAGGGCTTTTTCCTCTTGCTCTTGGGAATTGGGTACAGCTTGTTTTCGTCTTGTGAGTAAAAACTGTTTCAACAAATGCACATGCCTTTTTAACCGATGAAACTAAAACATCTCTTGAATATCTTTGCAGCTTCCGTTCGAGAAAGAGATCTACTACATCCAGCACTCCATGCTCTATCTGGTTCCCATTTACCTGTTCAGAAAAGGAGGTGAGCTTTTACAGAGCTTTCACAAAGCTTTCCGTGAACTCGCACGCAATCGCAACGCGTCCTGTTTACCTGCCGCTTCCTTCTCTCCACAAGCATCAGTTATGTAAAAGTCATTCAATCAGCCTTGCGCACGGTATTACCTTTGCCGCTGCTCTTACCTTTGCTCTGACACTTTCGAGACACCAGTTAACCTAACACACAGCAAACCCACGCAGACAGCCGCAAACAATATTCCGACATGATCAAATCAGTAGCGTTTGATTAAGTCACGGTTCTTCAATGTTTCCTCGTGTCTTTTCGTCTTTCTACCATTTTCTCCTGAGCCTCCTAAAGATTCTCCTGCATCTTCCATATTCAACAGTTTCTCACCTTAGGAACCCTTTTAATGGCTGAGATGCTTTATGAATCATTTGAAATTTGTAGGATCTACTCCTAACTCACGAAGATTCTTTATAAAAACCACCCCTGATCTTTTAGGCCATTTATGGAGACAAAAAAGAAATTCTAAAGGGTTCACCAACTTTGAAAGTAACCACTGTACATTCTAAAATCTAGAGCAAAAGGAATCGCTGTGAAACAGCTGAGGCCATTTCACTTTTCTGAACTCGGAGACATAATGGGTAGTACTATAAAAGTGGGCAACAAGACACTATAAACTAAATACTTTAAACAGTGCTATAAACATATATTCGAACATCCCGAAAAACCCTTCGGTTGCCAGTAGAATAGATATGAAGAAAGATATGCCTTATATGATGTATGAGTGCATTTATAGCAACTCCATAAAGAGAAGGAATGCAGGTAACACCTCATTGACACGATGCAAATTATGACCTTTTTTGCAATGGGAAGCATTGAGTGTCTGATCTGTAGGCTACAGTGGTAATCCCTCCCCTTCCACCTAGGCAATAGCAACATCTGGCAGCTTTATATGGATGCCAAGGTGACCTTTCTACAGTCTGAAGAAGCTTGATCAAGAATTATTTTCTGGAAGGGTTGGAGCCCAGAAACACTTTTTCAGAAGGCGAACAGGGCGAAAAGGAGAAGATCAATGAATATTACCAGAATGACCATGTATGTTATATGTGATCATCATACCATTGCTGAAATCCAGTGGTGACTTAAAACTTTTGCCCAGGATTTTACATTCGGAAAGTGGCTATGGCTGCATTTCTGAACAAAACACAATTTAATGAAGATGTAGCATAAAAATAAATAAGCTTTTTTTCCTGTATGTTGCCAAAAACACATCAAAAGAGTATGAGACTATTTTTTAGACCTTCTCAATCCCCTACTGGATAAATATGATAAAAGGCTAAAGATTACAGTGCTTGTTGTCATTTGGCCAATCCTGGAATAATACTAGTCTGCCATCTAGTGTTCGATCTTTGCTGTTGCATATCTTGATCCATGTGTAAGGTTTTAGGTGAGTGTGTCGACAACACATTGAAGGGCTGAGAATAAGAGTTTGTAATGAGGGGAAAGCTTTTTTTTGCACAGCAAGCTTTATTACTGTTACGGTTACTGTTACGCACGCCTTGCTTTCACACTGAGGGATTGCTGGTAATCAAGAAGATTTATTATTAAGATCTATTATAAACCTGTTGCTTGATTTGGGAATGTCCATTATACAGCGGACGTAGTATCTTATTACAGTATCATACTTCTGCCTCTGCAAAACATACTAGAGTGTTCTGCATGACAGGCTCGAAATAATATCCAGGTTCAAAAAACAAAACAAAACAAAAAACAATAGAGGTAGTGAGGTAGAAGGTAAAAGTTAGATAGGCAGACAAAAGGATAGAAAAAGAAATCTGAGAGCCCATGATTACTCAGTGAGTCTGTGTGCATCTCTGTAATGTGAATGTTCTTTTAGTTCAGTGTGTTTGCACGCATTTGCATGCAGAGAACAATACACCCATTCACACACACACTCTCTCTCTCATTTCTCATTTTACCACATGTGCACTGGTGAGCTGGAGGCTGCCTTAGTCAGGTATTCATGCATTCACTTCTAGTCACTATGTCTCCGGACCACAGCGCCACCTGGTCAGCCAAGCAGATCCACAGCTTGCTTAAAGCCTAACATTTAAAGCAGCCACAGATTGCCAGTACATAAATGTGTAGTAATTCAGGGAGGCAAAAGTTATAGAAATAATAATAAAAATTTTAAGTTATAGTTTATGTAGCGCCTTTCTCAAACCCAAGGACGCTTTAGAACAAGTATAACAAAAATAAACACAATTTACACAACATAAGAGACACACAGTTCAAGATATGCAGACATCAAACATTAAACAGAGGAGGTAAAAAGAAATGTTTTCAGAAGAGATTTAAATTCTTCCATAGTTAAAGCAGACCTAACGGACAAAGGAAGAGAGTTCCAGAAGGTGGGAGCAGCCACAGCAAAGGATCTCCCACCCACGGAGGAAAGCCTGAACCTAGGGACAGATGGAGAGCTGGAGTCAGTGGAACGCAGCGACCTGGTTGGACTGTAGCGTTGGAACTGTATTGCAGAGACAGGGTGGAGCTAGACCGTGGAGGGATTTAAATGTTAGTGTTAGAATCTTGTACTGGATGCGTTTATGAACCCGGGAGCCAGTGTAGTTGGGATAAGGCGGGAGTGATGTGGTCAAATGTTTTGGTTTGTGTAAGGATCCTAGCGATTCGAATAGAAGTAGAAGGAAGACCGTAAAGAAGAGAAGAAAAACATGCACCAGAATCTCTCCGGCAGCTGGAGAGCAATGCTCCGAAGATGAAAGAATATATATATACAAGAAATATATAAGAAATGTATCTACTTGTGATTGACATTTGTGAACCCAGTATGTTTTTTGTGATTATTTTTTTGTCTATCAACAAAAAGTGCAACATAAAGACAACACAAGGTTGTGAAAACCTTTTACATTAGTATACCCCCCCCATACCCCCGAACCAACCCCAATTCTCAAAAGAATTACCCATTGGCGACAGAGAAAAATCAAATGAAGTGGTTGAAACCGACAGCTTGATTAGACCTCATCACTCTCATACCCTGTCCTTGAGCAAGCTGTGCCTCAATTTCCAGTCCCGGATAGTTCCTGCACAGACTGCATGCATTCTGACCACGGAACCCTTTATTAATACATTGACAAATAGATAGTTGGTCCATTGCTGAAGGGAGAGAGTGCATGGAGGTTTCCATCGCAGGGCCAGCATTTTCTTGTACAGTGAGACCCGCCCATATGAACCGTCTCACACATCTCACATGGATGAGTCACATCTTCAGAGAAGAATCATCAATAAGTGATGACAAATAAGGGAAAAATGAATCCCTCGACTCAAGCCATACACCCCAAGGTCATAGATACAGTCGATTCCGGTTAATGGGGCCACATCGGGACGTGATTGTTTTGATCCTATTAACCAGCTGGTTCGATTAAACGAACATGTCTTATGTTACAAGACGGGACGTGCTATAATTTATGTAACATATTAAATGTTTATTAATCCTTTATTGTGTGATTTACACATATAGAGAACGTACAAACAAGAACTACTGCTGCTTACCAACTTTGTTCATTGAAAAATAAATTTGCAACCAAGTTTTTCGAAACGATCTACAACACAATGTATAGATACTCAGCATGCGAAGCATAATACTGTAAAAAAATGTTACTAAATTCCAATACTTGCCTTGCCATACATTTCAACGAAAAGCGGAGATGCAGAGGGGTCCAATAACCACACTGCTGGCTACTGGGTGCTTCGTTGTGGGAAAGAAAGTGGTGGGCGTGGTCACCTCCCGCTGGTTTTGCTCTGTCAGCACAACTTTTCGGATTTCCTGACCTGTGATAAAAACATAAATTCTCCCGGGGATCCCAAAAATCCTCCTGTATCTCGCTGACCCGCTTTGTATCCGCTCTAAGTGGCGACTCGTGGCTTCTTTTTCTTATTCGCTCTCACGTTATTTGGTCCGTTTAAATTGAATTTTGGTCCAAATAAGCAAATAACATTACAGGTATATAATAGGATTTCGGTACTTTAGGATCCGGTCCGAATAAGCGGCTGGTCCTGTTAACCTGATTCAACTGTATATTCAGTTAAACTATACCTTCTGTACACCAAACTGATTAATGTAAACGTCTGTGAAGTTATTTTATTAGGTAGTGCTAAATGCCTTTAATATTTACTGCTCACAAAAAAATTAGAGGATACTTAAAAATGAAATATCCCATAATTAAATATCCCCTGTTATTTCGAGCATAGGGTGAAGTTTGGACTGCTGCATGCAGTTTGGGGGGGGGTGTACTGGTGTGGTTACTGGTTAAGGTACTGGACTCTGTACCTGATGGTCCAGGGTTCAAATCCCACCTCTGGCAAGCTGCCACAGTTGGGTCCTTGAGCAGGACCCTTAACCCACCATTTCTTGAATTGTAAGATAAGGGCGTAGTGCCATAAATATAAATTTAAAGCCATGCATTGATTTGGATCATTATGTCTAAATCATACTGTTTTTTTTTTTCTCTTTGTGTCTCAGGCATCCATGCCTTTAGTGCCAGCACTACTACGCCAACCGTTGGGGTCAAAGAGAACGATGGTAAGTGCAATGTTTTAGTTGATGATCAGAAAGGTTTAAAAGTAGAATCATTTTAACTCTAATGTGCATCATTGTCACTCCAAATGTAGTTCATGCTTTCTGTACACACTCAGACTAACAAAACAATTGTTGCTGCAAAGGCGGAATTTGTCAAAACAAATACAGAACTTGCTCTGTTTATTCTCCATACACATTTTTCCATTCACCCAAATCTGAATTCCGGTTTTCCTGCAACAGATCCAATCCTACTACCAAAAAAGAAATACAAAAGACCTTTTTTTGAGTAGAGACACAACTGAAAAAAAAAACCGCTGAACTTTCTTTTGCACATTCAGGGTACAACGATTAACCGATCTGGACGACTAAAACCGACTACCCAATTAGTCAGTGATGTCATCACGTGTTTCTCACTATAATGAGGATTGTACTAACGAGGAATGTTTCAGGCTCAGTTACAGAATAACAAAATTGTGGTATCATTTCACACTGAAATCTGAGTAACTGAAGTAACTATTATTCACGACGAACCTGTTCACTTTTCAGTTAACGTATTAAACATAGCATTTTTGTCTTGTTGTCGAAGCCACGATGCATTCAAATTCAGTGACGTAGAAGAACAGTTTTCTGCCTGCATTGAGTTCTCGGGTTGCGAGCTCTCGTATTCTGTTTCAGGTGGCCGTTCTCCACTAACATACCGGGGGAGGGGTACAAAGGGTTACTGCTGACATTTACTGTTAACAGAGAATATCTTTGCCACAAATAATCACCGCTGTTTGTTGAATTTAGCTCATTTGTGCTGCTTAAATTGGGTGTTGTTTAATTGCATTGCTGCTTCGTTGCACATCATTGGTATTAAAGCTTTAAGAATGGTTTTCATCTTTATCATTATTGTTAGTTAGCAATTGCATTAATCACCCTCAAGCTAAAGATATAGCCAGATAACTTTTGAGATATTACGAGAAATTGCAAATATTGCTCTGCACGACCACTTACCCATCGGAAAAAAAAAAACTTGCCCTTGATCCAATATGGCAGCTTTCAAGATGGCGGCCACGTTTCGTACACAGCCTAAAAGATAGGCCCCCCTCACTCATTACTTGCTGGGGTATTCAGATACTTTTGTTTCTGAAATAAAAGGGTGTCCCGGTACTTTTGAGTCACCCTGTATATTGCTGATTCGATCTCCATGTAGTTTTCCCCAGCAAATTTCATGAAACAAAGTCTGTGCCATAACTACAGCCAAATGTGTTCTGAAGTGGCAATCGTAAACACAAGCCTGCTTGGATCCATTTGCTTCCATCCATGTCCAGTTGCATCATGATATGTGAAAATATGAAAGTGTTCCCTATGCAATGATAAATAAAAGTGAAAGCTGGATGAACAGCAGATATTTGTCTATTCACTACTAACGTGTCTCCCCAGGAGCGGATTTGAAATGCAGCTACTCGGGTGACTTTGGGGCATCGCCTCGTGTGGAATGGAAATTTCAGGATGCCCAAAAATTGACACAGTCCTTCGTCTACTTTGATAACAAAATCACCAGTAAGAAGCAAAAGTCGATCCAAATATGTCTTTATGTCTGCACAAGTAAAACTTGTTTGTATTCAGCTGCTCGTCTTCCTCTGGTAGGCCAGTACGAAGGACGGATGACTCAATACCCAGGCGGTCTGAGGATTCTGAAGGCAACCAGACAAGACACTGGTGATTATTCCTGTGAAGTGACTGGCAATTCAGGATATGCCGAAGTTATCATTAAGCTAACAGTGTTTGGTAAGTTCCTCCATGCTGCTTAAATTAGAAAATAAGATGTACAGTGGATATGAAGCTAATGATGAGTTGCCAGACATCTAGAATATGACACAAGCTGAATTATTGGCTCTAGCGGTGTAGGACTCAAACCTGGTCTTAATCTTGAGATCAGTCTCATCTCCGTCTCGTCTGGACTCAAAAGCAGTCGAGACCAACCGAGTCCCTGTCCATTTGCTTCCATATATTAATTTGCTTTAGTTAGACTATAAGACTTTAAGACTGTAATATAATAGACTATAATAGTCTTGCGCTTATATGCTTTTTAAGTTTTATTTATTGATAGATCACATTATGAATGATAATAAATGTGAAAAAGTGAATTACAAGCCATTTATTTTCCCCATTCCACCATTCCTTTTTATTATTGTAAATATCTTAATTTCTAATTCGCCTAGGCCACTCCTGGTCTCAGTCTCAGCCCCAGAAGTCTGTTAAAAGTCTTGGTCATGATTTGGACTCTGCTCCAGTGGATTTGATTACAATGTCTGAAAAGTGACATGAAAATTTGCACTGATTAGAGTTACATTTTGTAAGTCGCTTTGGATAGGAACTTCTGGCAAATGAGTAACTTTTTTTTTTTTAATTACCAGACGTTCTGAACAAACCACTTAAAAGCATAATTTCCATACACTAAGCATGCGTTTGTCATTCTGATAGTATAAGATCATGTATTTTTCTAAGCGGTCTGATGGTGGTGTCTTCTGTTCTCATGATGGATTTTCCACAATGTTTATCTCCGCAGTTCCTCCTTCTGTTCCCGTCAGCCGTATCCCCACGTCAGTCACAACAGGCCGTAGTGCTCTTTTGAGCTGTTTCGACAAAGATGGTTCCCCGCCATCTACATATAAGTGGTACAAGAATGGTACTCCTCTTCCTGATGACCCCAGCAAGTTCCCCAACTTCAAGAACTTGACGTACAAAATGAACAGTCAGAACGGCAACCTGGTCAGTTATCCTTGTTTCTGTCAAATACTGTACTTTTAAGAGATCCTAATGATGGAATTTATCTGTTAAAGTTTTGCGCATTAGTAGTTGCATCAGAGTTTAGCACAATGGGGTTTCATTGTGGCTCCAGAGACCCATTTCTAAGCTACTGCATGGCAAGAAAGTTACAATGTGCCCTGTCTCCCTAACATATGCTTTTTCCCAATATAAAAACACTTCTGTAATAACCACTGACAAGTGGAACCCGCACCCATTCAATTCAATTTGTATAGCGCTTTTTACAGCTTTACACTGTTGCATAATCATTATTAGATTAGATTCTATTGTCCCTAAGAAGCAAGCCAAATGGCGACAGTGGCCAGGAAAAACCCTCAATTAAGAGGAAGAAACCTTGTGAGGAACCAGACTCATTTGGATAATGAACATAATTTACATTATATAATAAAACAATTAAATGCAAACATGCAATATTTGTATGTAGAGATGAAATAGACATGATCTTTGGTACCTTTACATTTGAAGGACTAAAACTAGAACTATACCTACAGGCCGAATGCTTGGCTAAACGAAGTCTTGAGCCTAGATTTAACATTGAGACTGCGTCTGAGTCGCAGACATTTTTCTGAAGACTGTTCAATAATTTGGGGGCTCTGTAGGAGAGCTCTGCCTCCCGCTGTAACTTTCATTATTCTAGGAACTTGTATGCAACCCTGTACTACTTGAACAAAGTTGGTGAGGTGGATCATAAAATACTAATAGCTCAGTCAGATATTGTGGAGCGAGACCACCAGAGCAATAAGCTACTGTGTATGGAATCAAGCTCAAAACAGATAAGAAACCAACACAATACTCTTTTACCACCAAGACCAATCAATCCTAACAAGATGTCGAATAGGTCATTATGCCTTGGCTCGTTTGCATTAACATGCTGCTATAAGAAGACATGAATATTGATTCTGGAGAAACAAAACACTAATACAGATATTGAACTTTCTAAAGTACGTAATAAGAATCACTTAATCTAAATGTAAGAATTATTGTTCTATAACCAAATATAAACCTACTTAATGCCATCAATATAACACTTTATTGAACCACTGTGTTGGGATGGCTTTAAAATCTGACAAACAAACTGCTTGGCATAGTTGTTCTCTTTTGTCTGCACTGGTTTTCTCTGGGTACTCGTGTTTGATTCCACATGTCTTCAGCACCTCTGAAGTGTGCTAGTATACTTCGGTTTGCGCTCATGAGTGTGACCTGTGATGGGCCGGCACCCTGTTCGACCGTTTACACACTGGCCACCCATGAATGAGTTATGTAATGGCAGGTCTTCTCTGTAATATTAAATATTGTACGTAATTATTTTCTACATCTGTGTTCTACACTGAAGGTGTTGATTTTAGCCAAATATTACTTTGAGCTAATAGTCATGTAATGACCAAAAGCAGATTCAAGAGTCAAAAAGACTATCATACTATCATATCAAAGATATAACCATCTAAAATGTTGCCGTCTTCATAAAGGCTGTCCTTAAGATTTTCCTCCTATTTTTTTTTCTGTAACAGGAGTTTCCCAGCGTCACCAAGGCTGACAGTGGAAGCTATGTCTGTGAAGCCTTCAATGGCCAGGGTCCTGCTGTCCGTGGACAGGCCGGGAACATGGAAGTTCGTGAGTAAACTTTGCGACTCATTCGGTTCATTTCTTAATGTTGTTTAGAAAGCTTTAGGAGTTCCATCGTCCTTATAATGTGATTTGTCTTGATCTGCAACGTAGGTGATCTGAACACTGGAGGTATTGTAGCTGGAGTTATTGTAGCTCTGCTAGCTATTGCGTTGCTTTGCTTCGGCCTGTGGTTCGCCAATAAGAAGGGATATCTGCCCAGTAAGTCCCTATTCCTTTTTAAAAAAAAAATTTTTTTTTTACTGTATTTATTATTATTATTTTTTTCAAACATAAATCGTTTGTCTCCTAAACAAAACGCTGATCTAACATCTTGTCTTTTCACTCTACCAGAAATGTCTGAAAGGTAAGTTGCTTTTACTTTGTGTTATGTTGTTTACCTGATCCTTTTGACCTGCTGGAAATATTGAACACTTTTTCCTGTGTTTATTGCAGCCAGCCGAAAAAAGCAGTGTACACCCAGCCCAAACAGGACATGGGAGAGGAGGATGATGTGAGTATTTTATAATGATTCGTAAGATCTTATAGTAATCGTACTCATTTCAATATTCAGTATTACTTTAAAACTGGTTTACTCCAATTTCCTCTCACAGTCCAAAGACGTGTTCATTGGTGTTTCTAAAGTGCTCTTGGTGTGTGTGTGGGTATGAGTGTATGTCCCCAACAATGGACTTACACAGCCAAGATCCCACCAATGGACAAAGTCTGTGCCGACATCCTATGTTATGAGCAGGTGGCACACTGAATGGGACAAACAAACTAATGCACTAACGAAAGAAAACGACTCCACGTATCGCCAACAATAAAAGACATTTTTAATAAAAACCAAAGTAGAGACGCTACTCAAATTTCTTACAATAGCTGGACTGAAAATGCATGTCTGATTACCCAACCCCATTTAACTCCTCTGGAATATGGCCAATGAGCTGCCTTGGTATTAAGCCACCTTTGTTACCTTACCTGTCCTGGATAACATTTGACTGGCAGAGACATAAATCATTCCTCAGGTAAATGCTGTTCCACTGCTCTAGAGTCCAATAGTTGGCATCACACATGGTGGTTTAAGACTTAACTGCTGATACTTTAGCCCTGTTTATATGGCCAACCCCTTAATGGCTGAGCTGTTGTTGCTCCTAGACGTTTCCAGTCCATACCCTTTGAGACCCATGACACATTTGACTTAAATACAATGCATAGAAAAGATGACACTTCATGTTCCATGCTCTTCAGAACCATCTTCTTATTTATGAATGAAATATGATCTGATATATAATATGGTACTAAATCATGCATTTTGTTTTCAGGGGGAGTTCAGACAGAAGCAATCATTTGTGGTGTAACCATTGGTACAGGGGTGAAGGCTTTCCTTCTGTAGTGATTTCTACCAGGTCTGTGTGAAGACTGCGCGTGTGTGTGTGTGTGTGTGTGTGTGTGTGTCTACACTTTTATACGACTTCTGGCCATTCTAATACATTAACACTGACTCTACCGTGGCAGTGCATCTTTTAAAAACATTCAACGGCATTCTCGGCATCATGGACTGTCATCGATGTGAAAAATAGCTTTGCTGGTAATTAAAAGTGAAGACCCCAGAAAAGGTGGTAAAAAACTTCCTCATCATGTTTGCTTTTTAATTTCTTGTTTCGGTTTCGTCATTGCCGACACCGAAAAGAACAAGAGGCAAATTATGAATTCCATTTGAAATAGTAAATTTTAAATTTGCGCCAGTTTTGTGTTTTCGGTTTTTTACTTTAAATGACAGGTATATTTATGATAACATTTAGTAAATACTGACTATGGTACTCTGAAGGTTCTGTCCTAATCTCTTTATTTATGTAAAGGCTCATTCTCTGCCCTATCAAAACTTTAAGATTGAACTTGTACCTGTGATGTAAATATGTGTTTCTACCATTTCCGACTTTTAAACTGTATTGCTTACATGATTCAAGCTAATCCTTAGCTATTAAACCATGCAAACAATGTTACCATGGCAACAGCAAAGCTTTTCGTTGTAAAATAACACCTAAATAACTGTTAATAGGTCACTGTGAATTCTGAAGACACAAATCTGGGACAAAGTAACATTGTATGAGGCTTGCTTTTTTTATTATACGGCTATTCTTTTTTTTTTTTTATTAATAAATGTCTTTAATGTGTAACGTGCTTTTATTTGCCTATTTATTTCATTGCGTTTATATTTTATGTAATGTGCTTCATGGGCAGTAGGGGGCAGTACAGTTTTACATATACACTAGTTGAAGGCTATCGCCAGTGGATTGTCTTCTGTATTTTAGATGTAATTGTGTAAATGTGTAAATTGTGTAAAAAAAACACACAAACAAATATATACATATATATATATACATACATACATACACGTGTGTGTGTGTGTGTGTGTGTGTGTGTGTGTGTGTATATGTATGTATATACACACATATATATATATGTACATGTATATGCGAGCGCACACACGATATATTATCCTTTTTTTTAAATAATAGTTTATGATATTACATCAGTTGAATGAAATCTGAGTGAAATTTCTGGTAATTGCTCATTCTCTTTATAAACAGTATAGTATGAATATTACTTGGTGTCATCGTGGTAATTTACCAGTCCACAACTACAGAGAAGCAGGTTTTACAAAGTTGTCAGGAGTCACAGAGTTGCCATGCTGGGCATTGTAGTCCAGACTTCAGTAACTAAAGTATTGTAGTTTACTACCAGCATTATCAGGAAAAGTGAATGGAGACTGGGGGAAAAGTGCTGCATTTAATCTGTTCCTAAACCATATCATGTACGTTTCATACCACTAAATCTCAGAGACTGGTGGCATGATGCTGTTGGGATAGTCTCATAAAATGTGCTCTGACAGAGCTGCTTGCCTCACAGTTGTGCTTTTTCGTGTCTTTGTTGAACACACAGGTTAATCATTCACAATCCCGGCTGGAGAAGGAAATGGCAAACCTTGTGCTTATAACTGGTGTAACATCCTGTAGCATGCATAAAGCCAAGTCAATTTAATAAATCTAAGCTTCCCATTATCCTAGCTTATCCTAGTTCGAGTCTCAGTGGAGGGTCTGCAGCCTAACCTAACATTTAAATAGGTGCAGATGTGTACAGGTTTTATCAATGTTTGTGAAGAAAGTTTGTTCAAATTTGAGCAAAAATATTTCCCAAAAGATGTCCCCATCAGTTGAACAAACACATAAATAGTAAAATTCTGAGGTTCTTCTGTACATTTTATTATTTGAGAAATTAATTACATGAAAAGCCCACTTTAGGTTATACCACACTATCTGAACTGGGTTCAGGTCTGGACTGAGCAATTGCTAAGAAAACACAGTCTTCTTTTGTATCCATTCTGTTATTATCATGAATTTTCTGGGCCAGGTAATGGAACACTACCCTTAGATTTTTAACCACTCCCTTATTACCGTGGCGACCCAGATTTAACTTCAGTCTGTGGCTTCCAGCTAGATCTTATGTAAAGCAGGGGCAGGATGGTTGGTCGGGGGGAATTATTCCCTGCTGGACTCTGTGTTTGGCTTGCATCCTGTTAGGGTGGTGCTTTGTATCTGTTCTTAACCAATTCTCCATGACAAGGATAACAAATTACAAGTTGTCCAGATCTACAAGTGTGGAATAGGACACTGAACTAAAAATGAACATAACCTAGTGTAAATTCTGGTACATTACAGGCACACATTAAACTACTTAACAAGATAATTTCTTGTCAGGTTTTCCTCAGATCCAAAGTTTGAAGAGAAATTGGGTAGTCTTAGGCTCTTTATTTAGCAGATTTCTCATCATTTCAGGAGTGACTGAGCTGCTTGCTTTGGAAGCAGTGAGCGTTTTTTCACTCGCACTTTATCTTTACAAAAAGTATCATAATTACAGTTGTTATAACCCCACATCCTCCATGTCCTAATTGGTCACCTCAACAGAAGTAACTGAGCCTAATGAAAAAGTCGTGAGTACAAATAGTGTTACTACCACTGGCCCTAATCTTACGTATAAGGTAAGGTGAACAGGACTGCAGGACAATGCGCACACTGGAACACAGTTACCAGCTGACCTGAAGTACAGAAACAGGGAGAACATGCAAACTCAGTGTTGGGGCCGGGACTCGAGCTTAGGTCTCTTCAGATGTGAGGTGACCGCACTAACCTCTGTGCAAGCATCATCAAAGGGCTGTAAGTGTAAACATTTCAAAGAATGAATATGTATAGTTTTACAGACCCTACCACGTGACCCTTACCTGTTTATGCGGGTGTAACACAGGATGTTGGGTAGGGGTGTGTATTTCCACTACATTGTCAGCTTCAAAACGAAAACGCAACTATAAGAACCAGAAAGCAAGCTAATAAAAAATGAAGCTTTATAAGAGTTACAACGGCCCTCATTATTAATTTCTCTTAAACCGTTATTTTAACTCTCGGTTAGCAGTGTGAGCGAAGGTGGGATGAGCCTATCAACGGGCAGCTGCTTTTCGCCCCGCCCCTTTGGACAATCAGCCTATAAATAGGGGGCTGTCCGCGGGTTGCTTGGTTATAGGCTCGATCCAGTGTCACTCAAATCTCCATTCATAAATGTCGTCGCGAAGAGGAAGCGAGGCGAACACGGGGGCTTGATTTCGCTTCGAAAATGGTCGTGTCTGCATTTTCTCTTGACGCGTTGGACTCCTGCGGTCTGACACGTACACGCCCCGCTTCCGGAATCGCCTGAATGACAGAACTCATTAAAAGTGCCTTCCGAACAGAGACTCCTGTCTGCAACCATGGCTTGAGCGCTCCATCATCAGGAAACCAGACGCGCATCGGAAAACGGCGCATCCTCACCTCCTAACGCCTCCTTCATTAAAGCGCTGTCAGATAGTGATAGCTTCGTGTTCGGATCCAGCCCACCCTGAATGTCCACCCTGTCCGACAGCATGGCAGCGAAAGAGGAGCTTTACGCCAAAGTGACTCCGCGTAGACAGAGGCAGAGCCGCTCGGGGACCCTAAAGCACGGCTCGTGCTTGGACGTGCTGCTCAGCATGGGCTTCCCTAGGACCAGGGCGTGAGTAACTGTCATTTCTTACATTTCTAATCTCTCTTATAATCGGATCCGGCGTAACACACAGCGGTCACGGTCGAGCAATTGTGGGTTACAGGTTTCACGACACACTGATGCGAGTGAAGTATTTATACTCTTAATCTAAACTCAGTAGGACCTTCCCAGTTGTTCAGGACTTCTGGGCTCCAGTCTCGAGTTTTCCACCCCTGATTTCACTGTAATGTTAGTAGATGTTTTACAAGTGACAAACAAAAGAAACGCACAAATAAAATCCGAGACTCACTCCTTCACATTCCGTAGCATCCTTATCCGATCCAGGGTCGCCAGTTTTTGGGGCCTAATTAGCAGCACGGTCATCGCGGGGCACACGTACAAACACTCGCACGTATCATATCTTTGGGATGTGGACGAACATCCAAACATGCACAGGTACAACATGCATACTCCGCACATCAGCTCTGATGCAACTTTGTGCATTCAGGCTCCCCTAAAGTCCAATGATGGTCTTTATGGTGCAAGTGTTTAGCTCGGTCATCTCACAGCTCCAGAGATTCCAGGTTTAGTCCAGACCCCGTCTGAATGCTGCGGTTTCCTCCCATGTTTCAAAAACATGAGTTAGGTTAATTTTGTTTCCTAAAATTGACCGGTGTGCATGTGTCTGATAAGTATCAATGTAACCATGCACATGTCACGAATAGCCAGAGGTGCTGATGCAACGTTAAATAAACAAAAAAGTGAGCCTATGGACTGTCTTAGCTTAACCCACAGAGTCACCCCTAGGAACTCTTCAACAGTGAAATGTATTCGTTCTTTAACAACAACCACCTGGCCACCCATGACTGAACCATGACATATTCAAAGCAGTGCTGGAAACACCAGCTGATGCTGTAGCTTCTGGGGCAGCATGGTGGCTCACAGCAAGAAGGTCCTGGGTTCAATCCCAGGGTGGAGCGGCCTGGGTCTTTTCTGTGTGGAGGCTCTGGTTTCCTCCCACAGTTTTAGATTAATTGATTACTCTAAATTGGCATTGACTGTATATGTATACGTACATGACCAGTCATGATATAAGCTTGTCTGTAGATGTAACCTTGTGTGTGTCGCTGAAGTCGCCATTGATGTCGATAACGATGGTAAAGAATAAACTAATAAACAAGCGCTGCAGATTTAGAGAAATGGAGCTACACATTAGTCTGGGGCAAGATTATTTCTCATTACAACCCACTTATGAATAGTTCAGGACATTTGACTGCGAGTCTCCAATGTTGGTGGCAAAGTAGTGTAGAGTACATGTTCTCTGAAGTACAAAGAACAGCAGAGGCTTTAAATGTGCTTTGGCAGTGTATATCTTGGGTCTAAAGTATTTAAAAGTTGTTTGTACTCGTCCCTCTGTGCCGCCTGAACTGGCAGTGTGTCTTTCGGGATGTAATTAGCAGCATTTTTTTTGCCATCTGTGGATATTTTTGCTTATAACGCACTTTCTTGATGATTCCGCTAAGGTTTGCTGAGTGTGTTTTTGTGCTGGTAGCTTGCCTGGTCGAAGTCCGTCGTGGACAGCTGACTTGCAAAGTTTGTTATAAGCTTCATATTCTGCTTAGTGGTTATTCGCAGATGGTGAAATACGTTGGATATTAAGCAGTATTTAACCGCGAAGTTTATCAGTTGATGTTTTGAGGAACATCTACCTTTTAGTTCCGTTATGCGAGTGAGCTGGAGCCTCGGCTAGCAATTACACCGCGTTCCAAATTATTATGCAAATGATATTTTTTTCCCCCCTGATTTTCCTATACGGTCGCCGCAAATGACAGTCAGTATAATAAGTCATCACCCTTTAGAGTATTGATCGAATTTTATTAAACTAACCTCCCAATGATAACGGTATATTCCTCAAAAATAAACTCAAAATGCCCTGTTCCAAATTATTATGCACAGAAGAGTTTCAAACCATTTTATAGGTTGTAAAGAACTGAAAATGGACAATCGCAGCATTAGGAGGTCACATTCACTTAAAAAAACCCCAAAGCTATTTCAATTAAAAACATCCTAACAGGCCAAGTTACATGTTAACATAGGAACCCTTCTTTGATGTCACCTTCACAATTGTTGCATCCATTGAACTTGTGAGTTTCTGGAGAGTTTCTGCTTGAATTTCTTTGCATGATGTCAGAATAGCCTCCCAGAGCTGCTGTTTTGATGTGAACTGCCTCCCACCCTCACAGATCCTTCGTTTGATGATACTCCAAAGGTTCTCTATAGGGTTGAGGTTAGGGGAAGATGGTGGCCACACCGAGTTTTTTTTTTTCTTTTATACCCACAGCTGCCAATGGCACAGAGGTATTCTTTGCAGCATGAGATGGTGCATTGTCATGCATGAAGATGGTTTTGCTCTGGAAGGCATGGTTCTTCATTTTGTACCATGGAAGAAAGTGGTCAGTCAGAAACTCTATATATTTTGCCGAGGTCATTTTCACACCTTCAGGGACCCTAAAGGGGCCTACCAGCTCTCTCCTCATGATTCCGGCCCAAAACATGACTCCGCCACCTCCTTGCTGACGTCGTAGCCTTGTTGGGACATGGTGGCCATCCACCAACCATCCACTACTCAATCCATCTGGACCATCCATGGTTGCACGACACTCATCAGTAAACAAGACTGTTTGGAAATTAGTCTTCATGTATGTCTGGGCCCACTGCAACCGTTTCTGCTTGTGAGCACTGGTTAGGGGTGGCCGAATAGTAGGTTTACACACCACAGCAAGCCTACACCTTGAGCTTCGCAGGGACTCCAGAGGCACCAGCAGCTTCAAATACCTGTTTGCTGGTTTGTAATGGCGTTTTAGCAGCTGCTCTCTTAATCCGATGAACTTGCCTGGCAGAAACCTTCCTCATTCTGCCTTCATCTGCACAAACCCGTCTGTGCTCTGAATCGGCCACAAATCTCTTCACAGTACGATGATCACGCTTAAGTTTTCGTGAAATATCTAATGTTTTCAAACCTTGTCCAAGGCATTGCACTATTTGACGCTTTTCGGCAGCAGAGCGATCCTTTTTCTTTCCCGTGTTGGGCCTGTGGCCTGCTTAATAATGTGGAACATCCTTTTTAAGTAGTTGTCCTTTAATTGGGCTCACCTGGCAAACTAATTATCACAGGTGTCTGAGAATGATTTCAGTGATCCAAAGAGCCATGAGACACCATGATAATCCATGAGTTTAATTGAGAAACCAAAAAAAAATGTATCTTTATGACACTTGAATCCAATTTGCATAATAATTTGGAACAGGCAGTGGTTTGCTGAGCTAACAAATACATTACTTATAGAAAGAATGAGGAAATTGTTACAAGACAAACGTAGTTTATTCGAATGATCTGACAATTCATTACATTAATCTGATTTAATCTGATCTTCAGTCCAAGATCCTCCTTAGAACTTTGAGGTCCATCAATAATGAAGCTGTTCAGGCGAACTAATATAAATCCAAGACGGAGCTTTTAAAAAAAATAAAAAAATAAAATAAAATTTTATATATATATATATATGGACACACACACACACACACACACACACACACACACACACACACACACACTGTTCACAAAAATTACAATAAAACATCCCCTAATTTTGTGAGCAGTGCACTTAGCCTTGAATAGTGCTGGGTGATATGAGGTCATAAATCAATATTCTGTTTAATCAACCATTTAACCTCGATTACGATTAATGAATGATTTTCTATTTTTCTTCCCTCCTGTTTACAGTACAGACCTTTCCAGTGAATTGTGCTCAGCTATTAAACCTGGATTATTTCAAACTGTGTAATCTAATCATTGTGATTTCAAAATGACTGAAGGAAACCCCCGAGTTGAATTATTTACGGTTATTTTGCGATGTAGCAGGAAATGGCGTCCATTATATCTTACCGTCTTCTTGAATCCATTTCATATTTTGCATTTCGTATTGTGTTATATACTTGCGCGATTCGTGTTGTGTGATTAAGCCAAAATGTCCGACATGGCAAGTTCCTTTGATCCAGGCAGTTGAGTGTTTCAGTTCTCCCCCGTGTTGTTTCCATGTCGCTGACTGGACAGGGTGGAGTCCTGCAGTCGTATGTTTTTAAGGGGATTATACACGAACACGCCACGACAATTTTAAGAATGAACCAAATCTAAATATTTGACATGGGCAGGACATTGGTTAGAGTACTAAATGTTCATTTTGATGAATTGCCCAGCCCTAGCCAGTAATGTGGACTGTAGATGGGGATTTTGAAAACGTGCCTGACATTGAGACACTGGACACTTTTTAAACAGGTAATTGAGCTCAGTTCCTAATCGATGAATGCGTTAGGATCCGGAGTAGCCCAGAAAGTCAAGCAGTCTATAATGGTGCATCCTCTTTCGAGCTGGCGTGTGACTCTCTGAGAACGGAAGGAGCTTGTATCAGTATCATTACACCGCTCAAGACGAAGTGCATTAGAAGTCAGAAGTGAAAAAGGACCAAGCATCTCGAGCTCTGATTCACACCAGCTTTTTCACACGTGCATTTAAAATGATGCATACAAACATGGCTTTAAAATAATGTCACGATATTTTAGGGTACTTTAGCGATGACTATATATTTGCCGATATATTTGAACAATTAGTCATTTGCAACAAAATATATTTCATACTTTGAAATACCTGACCCCATGGCATTTTTTTGATTTTCCCCGCACTCAGTTACGTGCTTCTGCTTGAGGTGGTGAAACGGTTTCGATTTGTTCTTACAGACCTTTTCCATAGTTTGCATGTTACTGTAGACTGTTGTAAATCCGATATTTTGTACCAAAACCACCTCCACACTACCGAAGTCGCTCCCCTTTTTAGGACAAACTCCACCAGCGCAGACCCACTTTCCCCCAGATCTGTTGCTCTACCTACGAGTCGCGTAATGGAAGTTCTCCATACTCCGAGTAAATCCATTACGTAAAGACGTCGGAATATCACGAGATGGATGTTTTATATTGTCCAAAAAAAATTATACCCGTATTATCATGAACAATACGCTCTGGCACAGCCCTAATACAGACAAACCTTTTTTGAGGAACTATTCTCAGTTAGGTAGACCTCCGTGCGCTCACAGGCGTTGAATACGTCAATGAGAAAGTTGAACTTCTTCCTGGAATGCCAGTTGGCTTTTTTTTTTTTTTTTTCTACGCATCAGCGCGCACGTTTGTGGAAAATTAACAAATGTTTCATGAATTAATCGGTATTCTACACACCTGAACTTTCGATTACTCATTTCTAGACCACATGGAGGGATTGGGTGTTTCCCTGAGGTAAATACTTCAGGATTAGCCCACAGAATTGCCTAGACTGGGTGTACTGAGTCATAAGCTGTGTGTAAGATGGAGAATCTTAGTCCTGAGCTAATAGCTCAACCTCAGCCCACGCTGCCAGCGGAAATTAAAGCTCTAATACATGGTCACCGCAGTCATCCATGTACAGCCTTTTTTGGCAGTATACATGTGCTCATTTGGTTATACAACATGCTGCAAACCTTTACTTGGGCCCTGGGTTCGAACCCTGTGTGGGCTTGGAATGTAAAGTTCATTCGGTGCAGTTTTATGGCCATGTTATGGGCGTCCCATTCCGGGAACACATCCCCTGCACATAGTAACATTCAGTGGTCACCTGACCACCCCTGCAGCCGTGACCAGGTTGACCAGGGTCGAAATGCACGACTTGCTGATGTCTTATTTTATTTTAGGAGATAGATTAGGGGATATTTCTTTATGGGATATTTTGATTTTGATGTAACCCCTTCATATTTGTGAGCAGTATAACCCCCACCCCTTCTAAACTTTTACCATTTAACAGGCAGCAGATATTTGTTTGTGACTGGCTCTTTTCTCTCGGCAAAGTTTGCTTTAGCTTTAGTCAAATTCCACGCAAGTGAGGTGACGCTGATTTAAATGTCTTGTTATTGTTCTGGAGTTTCTTCTTCTTCTGGAGAGTTCTTCCTTCGCTGCTTAATTACAGCACTCACCGTGTAACCCAAATAAAACTATCACTACCAATACTGTATATAGTAAAAGACTCGTTAGTGCACTTTAGAGTACAACTGAAATTGAACACGTCCTCGTCATCAGTGTGTGTCGGCAGCGGTCTTTAATAAACAAACCCAGTTTAAAGCTGGTCCTGTGTTTATGACAGAATTAAATTGTGAATGAATGTTAGTGAAAGCAGCACGTTTTTTGTGTGTGGCACTTTGTGTGTGGCACTGCCGTGCGGAATGCAGGTGTGGCTATCTGCGACCGGCACAGAATCGGTTATGAGACCGATCAGCCTATGGCCGATCACAATGAAAAGCAGCCGATTCTGATCAATCGGCGCAGCTGTAGTTTTCTGTATTAGTTATTTGCTAGTTCACCACTGCAGTTACCCAGGTTTGAGTCCCAGTGGTGCCTTCTGGCAAGGTTGGGTGTCGCGTAAGTCTGAGGGGCGGCTTACTGAGGTTGCATTTTTACTTGTAGTCCAGTTCACTTGACCAGAACAGAAAATGACGTTCTTGACTTTTAGTCCTGCTTGGGTCACACTGTTGTTCTTAACACAGAACCAAAATATGCAAACAAATGTAATTTGAATAATCGCATGTAAACTGGACAGACTTTATGGTGTATATTTTGCAAGTGAACTTCCATTACTTTTTTTTTTTGCAATTTTACCAGCCTACAACGTCGTGTAAGGATGAACTAACCCCTATAACAAAAAGAAGCAGGTGTGATTCAGTATTGTTTTTGGAATGAAAGGATTTGGTTCTGTTTTTTTTTTTTTTTATTTTTTAATTTATTTATTTGTAATATTTTTTTTTTTTTTTTTACATAACCAGAATGACATTTGTTCGTTAACTGTTAAGAAATTCTCAGTTTTGTAAATTTTTATTATTTTTTATTTTTACATGATTATTTCTTGTAACCTCACATCTTCGGTATAATTCGGTTACAGGTCTATGGTTCGGACAGCGCTCGTATGTCAAACCCTATTCAGTCGGCCCTGGTCTGCTTAACGCTGCGTGCCAAATTTTAACTAACCACTTTAACGGAGCAACGGGAATAATAATAGACGTCCTATTTTTTTTGCCACAACTAGTGATTCTGTGGTATATTCAGGAAAAAGGTCGCTGATCTTAATGGACATTGATTGGACATTACCCTAGTCCTTTATGCTCCTATAATGTAAATAAGAGAACGGAAGGCAAACAAGGCGGCTAAAACAAGAGTGGAACGCTACCCTCTACACAGCATCTCGAATGCCTAATTTAAGAAGGCAATGGCAGACAGTTTTCAGAGTGTTTAGCCGAAAAACGCAAAAAATCGCATGCAGGTGTTTTGTGCGAAAAGATTGTACTCTGATTGAATAGGCCTCGAGTTGAAGGTTTGCGACTAGGGGACTGTATACCGTGTGCAGCAGAATAAAACGGAGATGATGTTTTTCCGTGAGGGGGCATTCAAATCTCAATTTGCAATAAAGTCCTTGTGTCTGAGCCACTCCATCTGTATGATCACCAATGAATCCAGAGGAGGAGAGCATCTCCAACTAACTGTGAACTACCATTATGTTACTGTCAGCGAGGAGCTCGGAGCTCATTCATCAAACTTGCTGTGCATCGCACACACAAACACACACACACACACACACACACACACATCCAGTTTATCTTGGCTTGGTCCCTTCAGGCATCATCTACTGGATCGCTCCTCGTGACTGGTATTTTGTTTATGGCCTCACACCAAGATTGTGCTTTCTGAGTGTTAACCTTAGCAAAATAATCCCCGAGGAGGCACGATCGCTGTTTAGATAAACACTGCTCAGACGCACATCTGCAATATTCTGAGAGCCTTTTGAAGTGATCTCTTCCCTCTGGTCACTCGAAGGAGGACCGACCACAATAATCAAGACTTTATTTATTTGTTTAAGTGCGGTATATACACCGATGAGGCGAAATATTCAAACCATCTGGCACATAACGATGTTTAGGTTGGTGTTACCCATCATGAATACCCAGATTCAGGCTTATCCAGGAGAACATTACCCTCCGCCAGGTTGTCCCATAATGGATCCTGATGACGTCTTCTCCAGGTATCTGACCGCCTGTGCGACGTTGAAACAAAACGGGTCCCGTCGGACTAGATACCAGTCTTCTATTGATCCAAGGTCCAGTTCTGACACTTGCATTCCCAGAGTAGGCAGAGGGCAGGGGTTACCATGGTGAGTGCACTGAATTAGGCAGTGCCATACTCCCGTAGCAGGGGGTGCAGCACTGCGTGTTGGGAGCAGCAGTTAACAATACTGTGACTTCGGTGTTTGTCTATATGGTCTGGCCATTATACAGTAATTTACAGTCATCTCTGTGCTGGGCCATGAGTAACCGTTAAATATTTTATTTATATGTTTAGGTGTCAGGGTGATTTTTGTTTAGCACTGTCACCTCACAGAGAGAAGGTCCTGGGTTCGATCCCCGGTGGAGTGGGGTTTTGTGTTGGTTACCTCCAGATTCTCCAGTTTCCTCTCAAAGTCCAAAAGTTTTAGGTCACGCTGAAGTAGCCCTGGTGTGCAAGTGTGTGCCCTACGATCGATTTGGCGCCCAGTCTAGGGTTGTTCCTGCCTCGTGCTCTGTGTAACTGATAGGCACCGACTCTCTGCCTCAACTCTGTTCAGGTTTAAGTGGATAAGAACATGAAAAAATGAACAATCAAGCTCTGACGGATCAAGCAGTGCTGGTGCACCACTTTTGCTCCAACCTGACCCACCTGTGATCTGCTCTATGTGGGTGTTTTATTGCTCTTCCAGATCTCGACCGAACTTAACTGGTTCCTCTTGCATCCCATCCCTAAATGACCTTTCAAACAGCGGGCATTGCAAATTCCTAACGTTGTAGATGTCCATTTATAGTCTTCTTGCTTTGTTTGACCCGGCTGTCATTATTTTCAGATCCCCAGTCGGTTGTTAGGATGGGCCGGGGACTGAGAGTAACAACCGAACAGTCTGTGGCCTGGAATTAACTCGGCTCTAAATTGGTTGAAACCAGCTTCTGAGACTATACCACAAATGACAACAATTGTTTTACATGCACTGCAGCTTTATTCAGACAATGACGATCATGGAGTCGATGTTAATTTAATGTTCATTTGAATCATGCTTGGCCGAGAGCGTGTCGAGTCGTCCTGCTACCATGTAGTGTAAAGATGGTTCGATTAAACACTTTGTGATCTTACACCTCTCGCATTTTCATATCACAGTTCCTCATCTATCAAATGAAACCCTTGGTCTGTGCGCAATTCCACTTATGTGACATGTCAACCTGTCGAAATGGCTTTGGTTTCCTGTTGCAATTCAATGTAGCTTTTGTTTCGAATGAGAAACGCTTTTAGATTTTCCTAATGAAGACGTGTGATTGGGTTGCATGGAAAAAAAAATATGAGATTTGCACACATGCTTTCTGGGACACACTCACACAAGTGCATTCCTCCCACGCTGGCAGGCTCCCTGTACATCCGCAGCGCTCAGTCGGTCCGCTGAGAGGAAGTGGCCTGTTTGAGGAAGTGGTTTGCGACCTTTCAAGTGTGCCGGGGCTGCTGGGACGTATAGAAACCCATATGTGCTAAAACTGAAACGTCTTCACGTGTAAAACGCTCAACACAGTGCAGAGTCAATACAACGCAAACTTTTGTAAAAGTATTTTGCTCGGACAGGAAAAAAGTTGTATGAGATTTTAGGCAGAAAGGTGAGTGGGATGGCCAGAAATTCGGTTTTGGGTGGGCAACCCTGTCTCGTTTTCACCGTTCTTTCATAGATACACTGCTCACAAAATGTAGGTGGTATTTCAAAATGAATATGAAGAGATGTAGCACAGAGGTGCAGATAAGAACTGCTAGACAATCTGATTCTGTTTATGCAACATCACTGTCAGTGTGGTTTGGCAGTCTTGGGTGACCATACACCCTACTGAACAGTCAATGTGGGGGCACTCTCGT
>JAUZST010003158.1:0-17393 GCA_034779995.1 Parotocinclus haroldoi
CAGGTGTTTGCCTATCTATCAATTGAGAAAGACAACAAAATAGGAAATTAAACATTAAACACAATACATCTTATTTTTATAGTCTGGGCAACTACTGCTCAAGTGTTTATTAATAGAAACTTCTCCTGGCACTCGGGTGCCATATACTATATGGTCATGTTCAGACATGTCTGTGTCTTGACTGACACCACCATTCGTACTCTAGAGTCTTTCATGATGGTCTTCAAAACATTGAAATGAGTACCATTTGGCCACTGATAGGTGTGAAAAGGTACATTTCTCTCTTTGTCACAAGACTTGATTTACTTAAAGGATCCCAAGCAAGTGTGAACTCTTCTACAACAACCCCTCACCCCTCCCTATCGATCTTCTTCTCCTCCTACCCGCACACCTCTCTGTGTCCCCTCCCTCTGGCACACTCCCTGTATACACTCCTCTCCCTCTGCTCTGTCAGTACATCAGTCTTACCTCGCTGCTGCATGCTCACCACACACAGCTTGGATTACAGCTAAAGGAATTTTAACACAGTTCAACCTTGGAAAGAAATTCCCTCAGCGAGGACATACACACAAACTCAGTATCAGCATGGGGAGTAGCATGTCATGCGTCCCTCAGCACAACTTCAGATACTCCAGCAAGAGCTTCATAAGACGGAACAGGTAAGAAACACTTGTATTACTGAACTGACATCTGGTTATCCCAGGAAATGTCATAGTAAAACCGTAAATTGCTTGACAGTTTTAATGTGAACTTTCACAGTTTGACCATAAAATTCACAGTTCTGCTATGAATTGGTGATGGTAATTTGGCCACTTCATGGTTCCACTGCCAGATTTCATACTACAACTGTAACCTTGGTTGACTATAAACTGACCATAAATTAGTTCACAGTTCTACTATGGATTTTGATGGTTATTTGGTCACTTCATGGTTTTACTGTCAAATTTCACATTTTTCCTGGGATGTGACAAGTGTTTCAGCTACTTACTGTAAATGTAAGTATATTATATACTGTTTAATAATGTAAAAATACGTAATGTTTACCAAGTAACTGGTTAGGCGTAGAGCTCCTGACTCTGATTAAAACTGGCATATAGAAAGTAATTGTTACTGGTCAGACAGATCTGTTATGGTTTGCACCCTCTAAAATGTACATATTTTCTTGTTTCCATCTGTCTCAAATCTGATATAGAGCCACAGTGTCATATTATCTCAATGTTATGACTTTAAATCAAACTCCTTTATCACCTTTTCTGGTAAAGTGTCTGCCATCCCCGAGGTGCGATGACGACTGATAAAGTTTGGCATACGAGTAGCAGCGTGCTATTAGTCTTCTACATAATCATGATGATGTCTATAATTCTCATCTGGTCAGGGGCAGGATCACAGTTCACAGACAGGCTGACACGCACAGGTGTTAATGATGTTCAAGACTGTGATAATGATAATCTTTCATAGCAGTAAACACTTTGTGTGTTTACCCAGAATAGTATTTGTACCTTTACATTTTGCCAGTTTATACTATACACTGGGCATTATGTGCTATTCAATAAATGGTTTTGTTTGGGACATATATTTCATTTATACATTTAGAATCACACAAGGTAGAAAACAAAGTATGTTTTCATTTACCACGTAGTATTTAGTCCACACTGGAGTGGAAAGACTGTGGGTACAGACAGCAAAAAGCCATAAAGAACTATTGTATTTTTATTACACACAGGTCACTACCCAATGTAACAGGAACAGGCCTGGTCATGTTGCACTAAAGCTAGAGATCAAGATTTCAGATCTATTAGCTGATTCTACATTTTTAAATCAAAACAAGGGGTTGTACCCATTTGTCACTACTTCACACGGTAACAGATTGATATCAAGAACAAAAACATCAATGTTCCTGTTTCCTGTTTGTACCTCAGTGGGTCTCAGTTACCTATTTTTAACTCAGACCTACTCAAAGACAGCAGTGAAAGCTAGTAGGATGCTACTATTACACCTTGGATTAGGGTTTTATGTTAGCATTGTCTCTTACAAATACCTATCTTCTTCTGTCCTTAGTTGAAATTCCCTGAATACCAAACTTATTCATCAGTGATTCTTTATAAAGAATTCCACTAATGCCCTCAATCCTTCTGAGCATGAACAACCCTACTGTTGTTATTCTAATTGCATTCAAAACGGAGATAGGCAGACAGAAAGAAACAGATCTAGAGCCAGACTTCCTCTCCAGTGAATGTGCAGGAAAGACTACTTTGTAGAGACTTGACAGTGATGATTATAAATGAGAAAAACGAGTGACAAAGGGTGACATTTGAAACTTTTCTGCCATCCGTGCCCTGTGTTTAGATACATAAGCCCCATTGTTCTTCCAGAGTAAACGCTGTGTTGAGTAGGATGTACAATAAGCTGACCGGTACAAGCTACAGGAGTTGCAAAAAAACAGGAATGGAAATGTTCCATCTTTTGTCTGAACTGACCAGCAGACAGACAGAACTGTTTAAAATAATGCAGCTCTGAATGATTGAATTACATCTGGGTCACTGGGGTATCCATTGTGATCTCTTTAATGCCAACGTTTATCAAAAAAAGCTTGGCTAAACGCCCTGTATTGTTTTCTGAGCAGCAGTCGACTGTTCCGGAAAAAGAATCCACAGGAGGGGCAGGAGAAGTCCAACAGCATCATCAACATTCTTTGCACTGTCACTCCAAGGAAGGTAAGAGAATTGTAGTGCAGTCTGGGAAACCATTTCTCTTTTGGCACTTAATGAATTGTTTTAATGTATGTAGATGTGATTAACTGCTTCCTGATGTTTGTAACACAGGAAATGTCACCTAAGGATCTTGAGACGATCGAGAATATCAAATGGGACCCACCATTTCCCTATGACCCAGCCAGTGGTTGGAAGAAGAGCAGCATCAATGTGAAGAACTACGGCAGGTTGATCCACAGCTCCAAAGTGCGATTCCGCTTCCTGCATTGCCAGGTAATGGTTTAAAAAATACTGCAAACACTGCTGCCTCGCAGAGACCCTGGGCTCTGCCTGTGTGGAGTCTGCATGTTCTCCCCATGTCTGTGTGGGTTTCCTTTTGCTAACACTTTTAAAAGACATGCTTGTTAATGGGTTTCCCCCTGTGTTTTCAAAGTGCCACTTTGTGTACGAGTCTGCGTGTTCCCCACGAAGGATCGGATAAAAAAATGAATAAATATGCCACACCAATTAGCTTAGTCCATACCCATGATGGATTCACAGCATGGATACAAACTAACCCAATAATTATCTCTGTTAAAAACATAATCAAGGTGCTCTAACAGTTTAGAATTTTTTTTCATCCGCTTACTCATCCACAATGATCCCAATCAAGCACAAAGTACAGGATGTCTCATAACAGCTGTGTGAACTGTGTTGCTTGTCATCTTATGTATTACAGAAGATTAATTGATGTAGCTCGGGTATATTGCATTGTGCGTGTCAGAACATGCAAAGCTATGAAACATGGCACTCACCTCAGGCACAAAACTTGCGATCAGGCTGCTGATAGGGTACTGAAGTGTGGGAACAATCTAATATGACACAACTCAGGTGATCTGGAGGAAAAAAGAACAAGGAACAAAACAGGATTGGGTCATTTTGAAAAACACACTCTTTAGCAACTAGTAAACCTGAAGGTACAGGTAGAAAGGAAGTCCGAGTGGAAGTGACTCAGGTAAAGTGTGAACTTTTGCTATGAAAGGAAATTAGTTGGTTATAAAAAATACTGTCAGAGCTATTGGAAATCAAGCACCACTCCCTTCAGGCAGAATTATTCACATATGTAAATAATATTGTTTAACAATTAATAACCTGCAATATCAACAGGAAAAGCAGTATGAGCAAGCTGTGATGAGTGTGGCTAGCAAATTAGAGTATTGTGTAACAGGCAATATTGCACATTGTTGCTTTTCACCTAAGTTCCCTGTCTTTTTGGCCCTTTCAAGAACCACTTCTGAACTTTCATTTAATCTGTAGAGCTGAGTGCTAGTGGTCCTTTAGAATAATCTTTAAAACCAGAGAAATGTAATGACCAAAGTCACAGGTTAACCAGTATTTCTACAGAACAATTGTTATTTGATTGAGTAAATAACTCGAGGATTGTGTGTATTTTCTTTCAGGATGTACACGACTGCTACCTGGACTTGTTCCAAACACACCTTCATTTTGTATCCAACAACACCACTGGGCTCACCTATCAGGTCAGGAAAAATACACTGTTTATATCTAAGCACTACACTCCATAGTGTTACACACACATGTAATTGCCCTGCCTCTTTGCTGCTCATCGTCTGTATTTCCTGTCATACCTGTATGGGGTTGATATAACCCTTATTGTTGCTATGTTAGATATGTAAGCTGTACTAATACTGTTGAAGGATATGACTGTGTGTTTACTATGAGTAAAGCAATAAAGTCTGTCTCCCTCAAGACACTAATCAACATGAATAATGTCTGTAGATTAATCTGGTAATATATTATCACTGTCTGTTAAGTGATGTGTGAAAGTGAAGGACACATAAGGCAACTTCCATGCCTATTTTAAAAGAAAAAGGTGCAACTATGATTACTAAGCGATCATGTTTGTGATTTATTGCAGGGAACTCTTCCTTTGAAAGAGATCACCATTTGCAAGGTGCAAAACAGAACTAGCTATGAAGAGCCGCAGGATTTTGCTTTGCAGATAAATGGTGAGTGTTCTATCCTTGCCAGTGTGCTTTAGGGGTGGTGGTAAATCAGATCAGAAATACAAATCATTTATTACAATATTTATATCCCATGTACCGACATTGAAGCGATTCATTAGCAGCGTGACCCTTTTGCCCTTTTTCCAGTCCTAAGACCAGCCAGAGGCCCCTCCATTTGTTAGGAGTCAAGAAAGGGTAAAATCATGCTCCAAAGCCCCCTTGTTGTGCAACAGGTGCACCTAAACACTTTCAGCTGTTGAGGATTTATAGAATTCCTTCCTCCGGCCCTTTTCCATATCTTAGTTAAACTATTCCTCATTCCAGAAACAGCTTTCACTTCTATTTGAACGTTTGTCTACATGGTGTTCAGATGTTTGACTTGGAAGTGGTTCACCAAAAAGAGTTACATTCTTCCAGGACAGAATCACTTTTACTGGCAAGTCAGACCACAAACACAGTAATTTTCAAAACATATTCCAAGGTCTTGAAGTGTAAATGAACAAAGGCTGTAGGTCTAATGAAAATAGTGGACGTAATATGGCCTGATAAGTAAGCCAACTGTGACACAGCAAAAAAAAAAACCCTGTAATTGTTTAATCTTCAAATATTCTAAATGATCTGTTCGTAGTTGTGTATCTTCATCAAAATTATAGATACTGAAAAAATCAATAAAATAAAAATTCCATCTCAGTTGTTTCAAAATGAATGCATGAAAGGATTAAATAGATTACCAATACACACATTAAAGTGCATATTCTAAAGCATATCTAAAGCACCAACCTTTGCTTCCCTCGTGTATGCAGGTAAATGGGGAGCATTCAAGGAAGTATTTACAATCAGTCTCGAGTATTGACTTTTACTATCTGTTCAACACTGTGGGAATGTTTAAGCGAGTCCAGTTTTAATTCCAAGGTGAACACAGAACCCAACCTACTGAGCATGCCTAAGCTACAGCTAAGCAATAACGGGAAATGACAAAGCATAGCTGACCCTCAAGATATCTCTGCTGATACTAAGTTCTGGTATGCGGGGCTGATAACAGAGCAAGTCTGGCTCATTCCTTAAGAAGCACAAGTTCTGTAGGTGTGCCTGCTTTATTTCTCGCACAGTATGATGCATGCTGTAAAATAAAGTGTGTGCTTAAGAGACATATATTATCAGGTTCACACAAAAACTTTGTTGTCTGACGAGAGCTGCTGGAAACATTCACCAAATTGTCATTTACAAACACAAAGGTGTCCAATTGTGGTATTTTGGTCCAACCCTCTATTTTTTCACTTTTGTAGGTGTAAGCTTAAACCCCATCATCGTCTACTACTCAACTCAGGAGGATATGGACAACTGGTTTGGTCTCTTAAAGGAACAGATAGAGGCCAATGGCGGCACTGCAACTGCACGAGAGACCTTCAGCAGAATTAAGGTGTGAAACTATTGCAACTAATCCATTTGTGAATACAAAAGGGAAATGATAACAAACAGATTAATAGCAAATACAGTGCAGTTTAGCTAGATTTGAGCACTTTAGGTCAGTGCTGCAGTGGTGCAGGGGTGTGGCTGGGATTGTGGTTAGGATTGAGGCTGGCAACTGCATGAGATCCTTTTCTTGTGCTGACATGTAAGTAACACTGTTGCAATGAGTGAGGTCATTTAACAGTTTCTCAATGATCAACCTCCTACATAAACAATTTTAGCCAATATTGGGTTGAACTATAAATGTTTTTCCTTATCTGAGTCTAAATATAAGTGTGTCAAGTAATGCTGGGTTTCATAGTCATCCTCATGTGTGTACTTTCATAAGGTCCAGAATACAGGACCATCCATACCAGGGAAAGAAGAGCTGAGGAACTCTGTCAATAGAGAGCCCATCTATGAATGGGAAGGATCACAGCGGGAAAGCCTTGGACCGATCAACTATGTGACTAAAGTTAGGCTACAACACTTACCCTGCCAGGTATGGGCACATTTCTATTAAAATATATAGAAATGCTCACAAAAATTAGGAGATATTTTAAAATGAATATGAATGAATGAATCAATTAAAAAGATTGATTTTATTAAACAAGATCATCAGAAAAGCAAATGAAAAGTCAAAGAAAGTTGTTCGGTTACACTCGAGATGCAAACTCAATTATCATGATTTAGCAACAAGTGACATCCTTTGGGGTGAACAGAACCATGGAACCAGAAACTAGATGATAGTGCCACACATTGACTGTTCAGTAGGGGTGTATGGTCACCCAAGACTGCATAAACACACTATCAGTGATGGGCCATGGACAGGATCAGATTGTCAAGCAGTTCTTATAGTATCTTCTTCGTATTCATTTAGAAATATCCTCAAATTGTTGTGAGCAGAGTATGTTAGAAAAAGTGTTTTTCATATCTCCATAATTCTGTATGTGGTGGTTTACTTTCTACATGTTTTACATGATTTAAACCTGTTTTAAGTCAGTTAAAAAAGTCCCTATTTTTATTTCCTAAGTGTTGTTGAATGTTGTACTGATTTGAAATAGGGCTTGTACAATGAACAACAACCTTCCTAGCTAAGAAGCTCCTTTTGTAAAGGCACTTGGCTATTGTGCAACTAAAGATTACATCAACAGTCCTTAATTCTTCATTCCCAGGTTGTTTGCTGGGGGCAGCACCTGACACAATCATAACCACACCTGACAAAAAGAATGGGTCACAAAGGTCCGACCACCAGTATAATACACACCAATCAGTAATTCTTTGAGTGCATTATAACTATGCAATTAAAAGTTTCATTGCTTTTTAATGAAACCAGCTACCTAAACATATTTCTATAGAAAGTCTGAGAACCCCAGACAGTCTCTCTTTTCTAAAGTATAGCATATAGACGTGTGCGTCTTTATGTGAGCTGGGCGTGTCACTTTGCTCACGCATGGACTTGACTCACCCCACAGCTGTTTGTCTGACACACCCTACGCAGAGCAATGACAACCTCTGTCAGAGCAATAGCTCCACTTTTATCATGGCCTACCGGAGGCTACAGTGAATTTGTGCATATACAGTGTGCATATACACAAGAGGAAAATTGCACCTTATGTGCACACACAGTAGACCACAGTGCAGGAGAGCCAAAAGCAAGAGTTAAAGCACTTAAAGACGATTGTTCAAAATGTGGTTTGCCCACTGGCATGTATTGAAATGACTGACGAACGCTCTTTTCACCAAACAGGATCAGTATGACAGACTCTTGGTGATGTATCCTAGCAATCTCATTATACTATCCGAAGAGACTGATGGACTGTTTTACAAGGTAACGTGAAGATCTCAAAGTACATATACTTCTTAAAAAGAATAACAGTTCAGCTGATCCAATGCCTTGCACTATGCATTGTTCCTTCAGGGAAAACTTCCCCTCAACATGATTACAGTCACCACTCCATGCCAGGACGTCAAGCCAAACACATTTATGATTGAAGGTAGGTTAATGAGAACATGTCTTACTGATTGTAAATACTCGCTCATGTATACTACATCACCCTTGCAATGTAGATCAAACAAGTATCACTATTCAATATATTACTTTATTTCTCTTGCAATCAGTCCTTCTGAACATCAATACAATACGGTGCAAAAGTCTTAGACCACTTAGACAACAACAGATTTGTTTTTAGTTTCTAAGACCCCATATCCCCCATAGTCCAGATCTGAATCTAAAGAAGAACTCTAGCAAGTGTTGGAAGAAGCCTGGTACGAACGAACAGAAGATTTCTTCAGAAAATATAATAAAAAGAATTCAAGATCACCTATAAATACACAAAATACACAATAAATACTGAACTGAAGAAGCCATTTTGTTCAGAAGATTGAGGGTTCACATATTTTCGGCATTTTCTTTTTGTGTCTTTATAAAGAAATAGTTACATATGGTGCATAGTACTGTATCCTATGCCGTAGCTCTAGTTCTATGCGATATGGTTATACATTGGCAGCCCCATAAATTCCATCATAACAAGTTTCACCGAAACATATTAATATTTATCACAATAAGAAGTAATTGAACGTTGAAAGTTTGTTTCCCTTTTGTTTGAATCTTTAAAGCCACGTGCTGAAAGTTACAATTATAACATATATGTCATATCAGCAAATCTACTATGCATTATCGTTGCTCTACTGAAGTATCCACCTAATGCTAATTTACATTTGTTCCTGTTGGTAACAGGGAAACTGATTAACCCCATCGTTGTGTCCTGTCCAAACACGAGCGAGTTCCGTGACTGGATCCAGCACTTCAAGGCAGCAGATGTCCCTGTTCTCAGCCCACCTCCACCTGTATACGACATCATATACACTCCAACTCAAAGAGAGGTAATCGATCGTAAACCTTTAACATGTTTATTTAGCCTAACAGATAATGTCAACGCAGCACCAACTTCAGACTAATATTATACACTGTTCCACACAGGCTCCAGAGTTAAATGTTAGAAGGAGCGGCAGTGGGCAAGGAGGATCTAATCCCATGCAGCAATTGCACAGCGGCCGCAGATCTTGTGAGCTTCAGCTGCCTCGCTGTGATGACAATCCCCTTTCTCCTGGTTACACAGAGCCTCTCTGTGTAAGGCGCCATCTCAGCTCATTAAACATCAAGCTGCTGTTACTGTGTTTGTACAGGTGTCCAGTGTTATCATGTCTGACAGTATCGTTAAGTGAACCGTTGTCAGACTGACACTGTATGTGTCGATTGGGAATATTTATGTGAGGATTTGCTGATACAGACAATCAGCAGTTTACACTTTCTTCAGATATTATTTTAAAAAGTACAATTAGCCACTGGGCACAGATAGCACCTGCATAATTTAGCACTGATGTGAACCTGCAGAATGGTCCTGCCTTTTCTGCTGGACCTCACTGCTGCTCTGGCCAACTTTACTGCACTGTACTGTACTGATTAATTCGGAGGAACTGTCACATTAGGTGTTGAAATAGCCCTTTGGACTCGGATCCCTCTGAGCAGAGTGCTCTGCAGATTGCTCTGTATTTGTTTTTTCTGAACACTTCACCCTACAGCTTCATGTAATGCTGTCTTGCGGAGCAAAAAAATGAACTTAAAAGACATCCCCTGGGCACTCTCAGATGTTTTCTGTTATTAGAAACATTCCACGGCACGATTAACCCACACAGAGCAACACCGCTCAACAGATGACCTGAATGGTGAACGGCTTTGAAGTTGCACCATGCTATCACTTGGCGTTAGTGCCAGGATATTCTGTCTCCCTCACAGAGTGCTCATATCAGAAAGAAAATCCCAATTAAATTTAGACATGACAGGGTAGTATGCTCAATGGAAGCTCTACAGAGAGCAGAAGTATCGGAGCGTATTCGTTGCTGATAATAGTAATCTTCCTCTTGGGCTCTGTGAAGAATAAACAAAGTTAACTCCCATATTTAAAATTATCTTGAAATTGTTGATTGAGCTCGTCTTCATATATACTGTTTGAAATCTGGCTATTTATGAACTATTATTAATTGCCAGTTTCACTGAAAAGATCTTATCTTTGTTTACAGTACATCCCCAGCAGACCCGCCTCCACCGAGACACAGTATTCAGTCCGACTGGGCAGCAGGAGCAACAGCATGTCATCTCAAACCAGGCCTACAGCGTTACCCCTGCGTTACCCCTCCCCTCAACGCATCTCCTACCTGTCCTCTGAGGAAACCATGTCCCCAGTCTACAACACTCCCTACAGTGCAATGCACCACAATATTCCCGTGCAACACATTGATAAGGCCCCACTTACAAAAGTAGGTCGCACTTGCATCTGGTATACAGATCATTAATACATTTGTCACAGTTTAAAGGAAAAAGAGCAGCTGTAATGTGCACTTTAATACTGCAAATGATTCTGATTGAAAAAGTAACAAATGTGACTAGTCCATATCTTCATATTTTGGTTTGTCTTTTAGTCCAACAGTTGGAGCACTCCACCAAGCTCCAAATATCAGCTCTGTGCTAACCAAAGGCACTCAGAAATGCTGGCTACCCGCAAGCCTCTCTCTCCCTTATATGATGACCCAACCACCCCTGGCATGTACGCTCTGGAGGAGGACTCGACAAGCACATTGGTAAGTAGAACAGGACATTAGATCTGCTCTCTCCATTTACAGAGAGTACACTGTGAGTATAGGGCTGTTGAATTGAAAAGTCTACGCCTCGGAAACTTTGTGCAACCCTGATTAATAATTAACTGATCTATATACATAATGAATGAGTGTGCTAAGGGTATGACAGAGAGCGCAATCTTTAAGCAATATTTCTCTAAACTTGAAGTATGTAAGAATGTAGCAAAAGAAGATTTGGCCATGTGAGAAAGTGTTATATTACTTGTTAGTTATTCTAACCTCATCTCCCATGTTCAGTACTGTATAAGTCTTAGGCCGCTATCACATTTGCTGTTTTAGCAATGGTAGAATGAATGACCATATATAACATATTGTTAATAATTGGACCCAAAAATTTGGATACACAGTTTATGGTATAATGGATACCAGAATACTCTTTCCACTGACCTTCATTCAAATCTTTGTGAGCTTTAGCATATCTTGGCCTTTGTTCCTCTTCCAAAAAATGTGGTACGTCCAAAAAAGCATAGCTGTGGCCTCCTGGATGCCACTAATACTCAAGCCTTAGGGGAATACTTTGGTACTTTAGTCTACAGAAGATGTTTTTTTTAATAGAGCATACACATTTCCTGTATTTGTTGTTTTCTAATAAAAAACCTGAATAATAAAGAGACTGATAAATAGTTATACATGGTCATTATTCTATTGCAAACAATATTCTTTTGTTCTGTTCTTATGGAGTATAGTACTTTTGCACAGTACTGTATCAAGGGATAGAGACCAAACATGTTTTGGCTTCAGAGATTAGGGCATTTTTGGTTTTTGACCTATTTCTTTCAGTACCATTGTGAGAGAGCGCGTGCAGGATGTGGGATGTTATGCCAATTTTTAACAGCTTAAAAACAGTTGATATTAATTGCTATACTTTTTTTTCATGGAACAGCACTCCTCACAAGTCTCCATGGAACAGCACTGCCATCAAATCCTTCCAAAAACCTTTCGGCTATGCACTCCCCCTCTGGGTCGCAAGAACAGGATCAGCCACCCCCAAGAAGATGATGTGAACAGCACACAGTGGGCTCTAGAGCAACGTGCCCAGGCCGTGTCCAGACTAAAGCTGCTCCCTACCCCAAATACTGCGCTACAGCACAACCACATTACACAGGTAACACACAAGAACATCCTAATATCAATCAACATAATGGTCTGCAGTGACTAATTACCAAAATAATTATGCAGAAACTCAGGCTATTGTACTGAACAGACTTGTCTGGTCTGGGTTTAACTAGCATTAAGGCAGTAATATAAAATGAATGGTTCTTGTCTATTGCAGAGGACTTTCCCAGGCTTGGTTGCCACAAAGACACCGGAGCTGCCTTACAGTCTAACCCAAGGTAAAAATTTATGGCATGTGAAACCTATATGACCTCTGCAGTATCACAGTGTCCTTTATAGGCATGACTGGAACTAGATAGTCAAGATGGTTTGGTTGTGCGCCAAAGACACCCTGGCAGAATTTAAACTAGGCATTTTATAGGCATCTGAACAGAAATGTATCATATAACTTATTAAATTGACCATAGTTATAAGTGATCACATATCAAGGCAACATAGATAATTCCCTTTCTTACATTAGAACCTGGTAGATTTAGATACAGAGACACAAAATATAATACTTTCTGAGCATAACCTTCCCTTACATGTTCACATCAGAGCTGACTTTCTGATTTTGAAAAGAAGGTTGGAGTTTTTGTAACAAACAATTGACTTTTTACCAGCAAAAGGTAAAAAGACGTTACTCACAACATAAAAAAAACATCAGATCTGTATACGAAATATAAACATGGGCAAGTTTGTCTTGCTATTATTGTGAGGACTTACCATTGACATGAATGACGGATCACTGTAGCAAATGTATACAATGCTGCACCTACATATAACCCCTAACACTAACCTCAGTTAAGTAAACAAATATTTAGCCTCTTAGTTTTTTAAATAAAAGTTGACATTTGACCAAAAAAAAAAAAAAGAGAAAAGGGACAGTTTAAAAAGAAACGACCTGCAAAACATTCCTCACAAGTAAAAATGGTTTTCCTAACATCATAAGGACATTTGGTCTTCACAAGTATAGCAAGACACATGCACACAAACTGGACGATTTATTAAGTACAGCTAATTGTGCATTTTATCAGTTCCACTTATCCATATAGATGTTGCACTTTGTAATACTACAGTCACAGATTGTTTTCTTATTCAGTGGCAATACTATGTCTGATCCACTCAAACCAGCACCTGACCAGTAGACATTCAGCACCTTCACAAAGTAAAGGGACAAACAAAGTATGTAGAATAACAGATGGACTATAGTCTGTAATTCTGGCTCTATAAAGTACTTCTATATGGTAAATGGAACTGACAAGAATTGTGCAACCAGATGTACAGTGTGTGTGTGTGTGTGTGTGTGTGTGTGTGTGCGCATGTGCGTGGACAAGTTTACCGTAGCAACAGTCCATATGACAGCACTACAGGTGGCACATTAGGGGAAACCCAGGGAAAGACAGACTTGCCACTGAGAGTGATTTAAAACTCACAGCTGAGACATTGTGTAGGTCATAACTCAAATCACCTGCTCATTTGAAGTAGGGTTAGAATTTAGAGTTTAGAATTGAAACATATTCAATATATGTTTCATCACTGTTAGGAGATTTGTATTATTTTTCTCTAGTTCACTTGACACACATGATTGCATTCTGTGGAATGTGATCTTTGCAGAACAATGCCCTACACCTACAGTGTGAAGGAATTTATATGGTGCTTTACAAAAAAGGTAAAAAATGTAACATAAAGAAAGTTAAGAAATTCCATAAAAACACTATAATAATACACACAATTTCCATACACAACAATGGCATACATTTCAGTTTTCTGTATGGTTTTAAAACAAGCTACTGGTATTTCTCCCCTAATATCCAACTGTAAATTATTAAAAATACAGCACTTAGTAAGTTTGTAAAATAGTACGTTAAAAGGTGTCATTAGCAATGTATTACAATTCCTTACTTAATAGTGTTTAAACTACTTAAACATACTAAAATGACCAAAATGTTAATGATAGGAATAAGATAGCTGCTTACAAAGCTAACTAGGTAACACCAAACAGAGTAATTTACATTAGTCACAAAACAAACGTGTATAAATGTGTATTTCCAGTAATACTTCACTTCTCAGGAAGCTGAGAATCGTGCATAAAATGTGAGCAGCTGTGAGGAACAATCACAATTAACTCTTGTGGCTGCGTTGCAAAGGTGCAGTTCTTTGCTTATTTCCAAACCCAAGGTATGTTAGCTTCCCATCAGTAATAATAAACTGTTACTATGAACATATAAATAAATAACTTAGTTAACTAATAAATAACTTAATTAGTAAATAACATCTGAGCTGCCCAAAGAGGATGGGTCCCTTTTTGCGAATTTTTTTTTCTCCCATAACATTTAGGGAGTGTTTTCTTTTCCGCTGGCACCATAGGCTTGCTCAGTTTTGGACTGGCCTTATTAAGATAATTTAAGATAATCTAAAATTATAGCGTTGCTCTGAGACTACCAAACTTTCAAGTAGAAACTAATCTGCAGCTATCCCGCGATCCATACCGTTCTTGTTCTGCCGAGCATAGACCCTGAGCATGCAATTCATGCTTCCTATATGGAGTGCATCTCCATTCATATGTTGCTCAACATTCATTCTGCTCACGCTGATGCCACATGTTTGGTAGAACCTGCTGCCCCAGAGGCTGTGAAATTATGTGTAGGATTACAACTGCTGTTCTAGCAGTACTAACCATATTAACAGAAAAAATATGTTGGTTAATTGAAGCAATTACCTTAATAATAAGAATCATAAACTCATCGGACTGTGGACATGTATGTGAATGGATATTGTCTGAACAGATATCATTTCTCACATTTAAGATGTGGGATCATGGTGGCATTATTTTTTGCAATCTTTATCTTTATTTTACAATTTAGGGGTCAGCTAACTGATAACTTCTAATAACATAGCTCACAAATATTAAAATAAAAAGTACGCTTGAACCTGTGCTTGTCAGGTCTTGACAAATCTAATAATGCTTTTAATTAACACATTTGCATTTTCCATGCTTGCTCTGACAGATGATAACTCCTACCTTCAACCAGTGGAACCGGATGATCAGGAAGTAGACTATGACAACATTTGGGAGTATGACTGCAGTAACGGGATGATTCAAGCTCTGCCTGGAATTTCACCACACCGGACGCAGACTGAGTTCAGCATTCGAGGCCGCAGAGCTATGGAAACACAGCAGAGATGGTCATAAAGGAGAACAATGGGCTTTCAACTGTCTGGACTTGTGCACATAGTTAACTAATCTGGGCCTTACTGCACTCTCGCTCTCACACACTTGCACACACTCACTCTCACACTGGCTTTGAGTGAAACTTTGCATGAGGCCCAGTTTCCCATTATATCTAAATGATCTCCTGAGGAAAATTTACATAGGCATTAGGGCACTGAGCTAATTTTCCCACAAGTTGCTGTGTGTGCTTGAAAAGTTAATATTCACATGGCAGTGGTAAACGTTTTATTTATTAGGAAAGACAACCTGCCTTACATTTCGGCACACCGCAATACTGTTCACAAAGTAAAACAGAAAGAACTCTAGCAAGAGCGAACGGCACATTCAAACTCACTCTTTATTCAGTTTTTTGTGAGATGTAGCATTTATGTTTTTGTAATGTAAAATGGTAAGGATAAGTCTCAGCTTTTCTAACTATGTACAGTTTGTAATGTAAATCCTTTTTTTTTATAATGAGCCTTTAAGCCTTTGTCTTTTTGCACTGTTTTGTTTAATAATTTGCTTATTTTTAATTATTTAAATATTAATAAATGTTTTCCGACAAGTCAACAATTTTTGTATAACAACTGTTACCATTCCAGTTTATTGCTTACACTAACCTGAGCACATTTGATGCTACTTAATGTACCAGTGCTGTTTTTCCCTTTAGTTTGGTGTGATGTGATATTTATATTTGAAATAAAAACATTTATTAATGACTTGTCTAAATTTGTGATGAATTAAAGAAATATTCTATGAAGGAATATCCGATTCTTCTATCTTATAATGAAAGCTAGTATGGGGTGCAGGTTTTATTTTATTTCACAATGTACAACAAGCTTAAAATAAAATAAACACACTATCAATACAAAGGTATAGCTGTACAATTCATGCCCAATAAAGACTGCGAAGAAATCAAGAGTACCCTAAGTAAATACAGGCATAGTGCAATGTCAGGGTCAAACCAGAGTCACTGGGGCTGTGAGGTGAGCAGTACCAGCACATTAATGTTACTTACCATAAATAAATATGAACATAAGAACAAGTTTTGAATTTCAATATCTGTAGTAATTTCCTGACAAGTTCAAACAATATTGACAGTTGTTTTTGTTTGGTATGTTTAACAATTGAGGCATTGTAGTTTCTGCCACTGCCTGTAATGTATGTGATGCAGGGACCCTGAGCTTAAGCTAGCGTATTAATGCAGTAGACAGCTGCGTCATGTTGTAATTTCATAGTGCAGAATTGGATTTTACAATTAGCTACTTTCCCCTCTTGTATACTTAAATTCTACTGGCTTCCTAGCGAGTATACTGTGTATATCATTTTAAACATGCAGACTGCACCACTGATTTATTTTGAAAAAGTGGAGTGAAAACCTTTGTTGCAATTTCTGTTGAAAAAATAGCACAGCACAGTGTCTTGGTGGGTAATGCCATATCAAAGCAAGAAGGTCCATGTGGCCTTACTTGTAGTGCTCCGGTTTCCTCCTACAATCCTTGTGTTAGGTTAATTGGTGTCTCTAAAGTCTCCTTAGTGTATGAATGCGTGGATTGTTCCTGCTTTGTGCCTTATGCCTATGTTCCCTATCCCTCTGTTTATGTTAGGCACTGGCTCTGCCATGACCCTGTCCAGGAACAATTGGATTAGAAAGTGAACGAATGAACGTGAGAAGTGATATTTAAACGATGCGCACTTCGATCACGCTCCGCTGGCGCCCTCTTGCGATTGCAATCAAATATTACGGTAAAGAACGTTTTACAAAAACGATTATAGGCCCAAAAAGCTACTTCTTTTGTTAACTTTTACTGTTTTATATTCCCGTTTAAGCACTGTCTTAAAAAAGAGAACAAGTTATGTTTGGATAAATAAATTGTAACTGACCATATACATTTATTTCTAACGATGAATTACTGTCATTGCGTTACCTAGTTTTCTATATTATGATATATTTTTTTCCTATTGAGTAATTGTAGCTTCAATGTCAGGCACCCCTGGTCTGGGACAATCCTCAGACTCAGACCCACATTACAATAACATGTTTAAGTAACAAGTCTAGTTATTAACAGGTATAGCTTATTACGTAAACAAACAAACAATGGCAGTATAGATAGGTAACTAATAAACCACTAGAAGAAAAAGGCTGTTAGTCTAATTTAATGATATGGTGGGAAGTAAATCTTTTCTATATATATATATAATTTTTTTTCTTTTATATAT
>JAUZST010003159.1:0-17392 GCA_034779995.1 Parotocinclus haroldoi
TTTTAACTTGTTTTCACTCAATTATTTAAGATATAATGAAGCTACAACAGACAGTTTCTACTACAATTGTAAAACTGTCTCTAGTCATTTATTTTAATTGCATTTTTAAGTAAAAAAAAACAAAAAAAAAACTTAACCCATCGTTACACCTATATCAAATCCTTTCCATGGAAATAAATGCAAATGGAAAAGTCACATGATTCAAATTCATTTTAAATTACAAATAATCTAAAAGTTGACAAAGCAATACTGTCAGGTATCATAGATAGACTTTGGTAACATCTACATGTACAACAGTTAAATAGTTCTCTCTGAGTTGTCTTTGCAAGATCACTGTGCAAACTGGTTAAAAGTTCAACAAGTCGATCAAAATAATAAATTAAAGAAAAGTCGAATACTAAGAAATGCTCTGAAGAGCCGTAGTTAATAAAGCAATCAGACTTGCATTGGTTACAGAAATGATGTCATTAAATTGACCAGCCTGAGCAGAGCACGGTTACTGATTCTCCCAAATGCAACCTGATCCAACCAGTCCTTAGTTTATCCTCTGCAGGCGGCACAGAACAACGTGTTCAAGCCCGAGCGGACATTCATCAACCGTCCAAGCGCCACTGCTGCGCCTCGGAACCATCACATATTGCCATGGCAACATAGCCTTTATGGCTGGCAGGGTCAAGCACAGCCAGGCACTGACCTACAGACACTTGGTAGAGCCGGTTATTCTTCTGCAAAGCGGGAGGAGAGAAACATTTAATACACACACTGTGACGACAACTAATACAAGAGAGCATTTGTTACAACCACACAAGTCATGTTAATAGCTGTTCATGATAACAAAAAGATAATCAGTTTAGTGCCATAATAATATTGTCAGAATAATTTTACAATATGTACTCCAAATAATGTATTACAATGAATTTAATACAGCAAAAAAAAAAAAAATTAAAACCTCACAGAAATGTCTTAGCTTAGCCTAATTTTGATAGGAAAAGGGCTGATCAAGTCTCACAGCAAAACTTCAACCACATACAAATTAAAGTCTCACCCCAAGACTCCACTGCTGTGAGCCACCTGAACCATGACACTTCATGAGACGTGGCGGATCAGACGAGCGGATCTCTGACATGTCCAAACACAGCAAACCAGCCAGGATCAGCTCGTGCTCTTCATCATATGCCCACTCCTTTAGACACACAATACAGTCAGTACAAAGACGGGTCACAAGCTGTGTTTAACTGACAAACTAGTAGAAATAATGAAGCAGTGACATCAGTCTGATGCAATGATGCGTCTTTGTGGTGAAGCAGAATGTACAAAGACAATAACAGCAGAGTGAATGAATAAAAACAAGTGGGAGACTTAAATGTGAAGACAGATAGATGCAGAAATGCATTTAATTGGGAAGTGCCAGCAAGTAAAGAGAATGAGAGTTTAAGAGAGTGGTGCAGCCACTCTGTGTAAATCGCTCCATTTGAAATCCACCGAAACCAGATGGTCTACCCAGCAGAGACTCGAAAAAGCAATTTAGCAGTGTGTGGAGACAGGAAAGTTTAATAAAAAATATATTGAATAAAGCTGTACATTCGGTTAATACTGAAGCTCGAATGAAGGCTGTAGCTTATTAAAGTTGTATATATATATATATAGATAGATAGATAGATAGATAGATATAGACACATGTATATGCTTTTTTTTGTTTATTGTTATATTACTTTATTTAATCGATCAGTCTTATTGGCAATATTCATGACCAACATATGGTTGTATCACTTGAGAGTGACTAATCAACCTAATGCATTTCTTTGGAAAGTGGGAGGAAACTGGAGCACTGGAATTAAAACCACATGAGGCACCCGAAGGACAAGCAGACTCCAAACAATACTCAAAAATATTTCATGCAGAACACACAAGTGACAAATGTAACAGTATAATTCTAGCTTAAGCTAATATTCACAGTAGGCTGGAATGACAATGAAGATGCAAGAGGACAATTCTTTTTTTTATGTCATTAGCATCAACAGCTATTTACATCAGATTACATAATCTTTTTTTTGGAATTTGAGGGGTATACCACGAAGAAAGGATCTTACTATAGATTAATTCAACTAATTAACTAAGAAAGTTAAACTCAGGTTTATCTACTCCTTTTCTATTTAACTGGGGTATATCAATGACACTACATGGCTTATCTGTTCTGATGCAGGTTCAGCTGAAGCAATTAATTGCAAAGTCATTCCCGGTCATGAAAGGACAGCAATTAACATCAAGGGCAAACTTGACATACTGCAGTATAGGGATTGGACTGCTGAAGACTGGGGTAAAAGCTATTTTTTCCCCTAACTTAGCCACTTTGAGACTCTTTGGGACATCTGGATCAATGATTGGCTGGAGAAGAAAAGTTGAGCACTACCACGAGTCCCGTGTCATGCTCAAAGTGAACCGTCCCAAGGCCATTCATGTGTGGGCTTGCTTCTAATCAAGGGGAGTGGACATTTTGCCCCAAGTACATCGCCATGAATAAGGAAAGGCATCAAAACATACTCCAGGAGCAATTAAGAACAAAACTATTTCTAGCATGATGGAGCACCATGTCACAAGTCAAAAGTGGTAACCAAGTGCCTCAGTGATATAACTCAGATGTCAATAGCACAGTCAAACACTGATCGCAGTGTGACAGATGTGAGCGGGGGGATTTTACCCACAGCCTAGGCTGACATTGGAATGGAAAAACGTCTTAAACATAAGGACGAAACCTTGGGAGGACCAAGACTCAATTCAGCCGGTATGATTTCAATGCACTTATATGAAAATGCTCCATGACAATTAAACTACATTTAAAGGCAAGTTGATAAAAAGTGTGTACAGCCTCAATAAAAAGGAAATGCGTGTAGACATTCTTCAATACTGCACCTGTTCAGGGTCCTGAGAATCACAGGGTCTCACCACAACAGTGCTGCCCTTCTGGCTAGGACGTCCTTGAGCCACCAAACACTTATTTGAGAGCAGATTTCGCAACTGAAAAAGAGAAAGAAAATTATACACAGAAATGAAATATACTTTAGCAAGTTTAAATGAGCAGAAGCCTAAGTTACAACCCATCAGTCCAGTTGAAAGCCCTGCCATATTTTTTGGCATCACTAATTCGTGTCAGTATTTTTTTTCCTTTTCGTTTTAAATTCACGAAGCGAATTTTCAATGGCACCTATTGCTTTAATGAGTAATCAAAGGTAGATATGAAGGATTGCTTTGAATTAACAGTCTTGATCGAAATGAAACCCAAACCTTTGATTTACAATGTGGAAAAATACAGGTCAGTGTCCATGAATCAGCATTTCTGAAAAGACTGACCACACTGCACCCTGCTGGTCTAATCAGGCATGACAATGTACCAACATCCAGCTTTTAACACACCAATTCCTTTGCAATTGATCAGCTGACTCATTAGTTACAATGTAGGTACTTACACCAGTGATACATTTAAAAATTACCATGTCGCCGTTATGGCTGAATGAGAAATTGACAGTTACAGTAATAAAGTCATATTTAAATCCACAAGTGCTTGTTTCGTGTAAAATGATCCATGTAATATGATAACTGTCAGCTACTCATAATTGGCAATAGTTTCAGCAATCACAGTGTTCTGTTTTCACACAGTGAGAGAGTACCAGCCTGTACTTTAAGCTATTACAGAATTTCTACAGATCAATGGCATGTGTTTAAACCACTCAAGATCTATTGTTTGAACTGACAACAACATTAACTGTTTACAATCATATGGTGCATTTCCATGTTTCAAAAATATATTATAATATATTAGCCAAGGTTTACTGGCAGATTACATATACAGCTATTACATTTTCTATATGAATAGACTTTTTAATACGATAATTCATTGCCATTTCCACTCAACTTCAGGGGCATAAAGGGCTAAAACCAGGGGAAGGAGAACAGTGTTTCCCCAATAATGCATCAAACAGTTCTTGACCCAGTCTCCTTAGATGTTTTCTCTGCTTGATGCATGCCAATAAATAGACCCTGTGACCACATGTCTTTCTACATGGTTGTTTCACAAATGAGAAGCTACTCACTGCATCAGTTAAGGTTAAGTAACTTGTTCCAGCTGAGACTTGATCACCCATGAAGTAATTTATCCATTGTCCTTTTTTTTGGCCAGGCGGTGTACATTTCTCATCCACTTTTCTTTTATCTCAAAGATCGGTGTTGATGTGCTTAGCAGTCAAATGCAGGCAAAAAGAGTGGTTGATCATTCATACATTCATCCAGTGCTGTGGGAGGAACCTGGAGTATCCAGAGTAAACCTACACAAGCACAAGGTGGACCCAGACACTACACTTGTGGATTGAACCCAGGACCTTTTCAGTGGTGACAGTGCTACCAACTAGGTTTCTAATGACCTTTTTCTGTTCAAGTAGAACATTTCAGGTTTCCAGCAATGGCAAAAATAAAGAACCTTTTAACTAATGTAAAATGGAAACTTCTGAGAATAGGGCAGACATACAGTTCTTTCTGATAGTTGTTGAATAATTTCTACTGTTGCTTTATCACAAGTCTTTTTGCATCGTAAACATAACCTTTTACATAGCACAAAAGAGTTCTATAAAAAGACGAATGGATTGTTGTAAGGGGGATTGTTTGTTTCTATATCTGTGTATGCATATCGTGGTGGACTACACTCTCTTACTCGGCCACGCTGCTGCACTTTGGGCCTCTTCACCCCGCGGTTTAAGAAGACGGGTGGCTGTGCTTTATTCTGAGGTGAGGACAGCTGCATTTCTGGATAGATGTTGTCCAGGTACCACTTGAAAGAGTGACACTTCAGGCGCTGGCGCACAGCTAGACGTTCACGGATGTCCCCGAAATCTCGGTTCCTGAGCTCAGGACGCAGTGCAAAGTATTGTTCCTGATCAACATGGAAAAAAAAGAAAAGGAAAAAAATTTATAAAAAAATAATCACATAAAGAAAATGAGCAACTACCATGATACAATAAAAACATTAATGAAAATGTCATGATTTAAAAATCAACAGTATATCATATATATCAAAAAGGGGACATAAGGTCACACTACTAGATGTAGTGAAAGTTACACATTTTTCTATACTACTCACAATAAAATATCCTTTCATTTCTATGAGCAGTGAGATTCTAGTGATAACCTACAGTGTTGTGTTTTACTTTTGTCTTATTTAATTAGGTCATTTGTTTAAAATGTACTTTAAAGAAAGTGTTAAAGAAAAGGAGCGTTAAGGTTAAATCCTTCTTGAGGATTTTTTTGAGAATTTGAATCAAATTAGTCATCACAGCAGAAAGTTCCGAATTAAGAACAAATCCCAAAATCCACCAAGTTTCTACCCATTATCAATGCAAACTACTTTTTTGAGCGGTGAGCTAGCCAGCCGGTCCCAAATTGCATGCTGCATGTGTCGTACTAGATCAGAATGCAAGCATCACCATTGATAGTGCAGTAATTGGATTTAGTCTGTGGGACGCTGCAAATTGAATGTTATGGTTTATTTTTAAACCTTTCAGGGGGTTGGATCACAGCACAAAGATCAATGTTAAATGGTTCAGTGAGGATCACCTTAAACATTCTCTCAGATAAGTAAGATCTTAACTTTAAAATGCTTTGGGAAACAAGGCCTTGCAAAAGAATCTGTCAATGAAAAAACCACAGTTGATCATCTAAAATATTTAACTGCCATTTATTATAAAACAATTATTCATTAACAAAACTCAAATACCTTATAACTAAACTACATTCTGCTACAGCTTTTTACCTTGTACTCATCCATCCAGACATGGGCCAATCTCAATGAATTGTGGGCCATAGTGTCCTGGCCACCAGGGGAGCCATATGGGCGGCGCTTGCGGAAAATGTGGCCCACTCTTGAGCAAGGCATGATCAGGAGCTGACCACCACACATCCAGATCTGAAAAAAAAGAGCATTCACACCCTAGTTAGACACATCCATTCATTCATTTACATTTTCAGCATTTAGCAGACGCCCTTATCCAGAGCGACTTACAGTTAATACAGTCATACATTTTAAGCAATTGTGGGTTAAGGGTCTTGCTCAAGGACCCAACTGTGCCAGACATTCATTTATAGACAGTTATTTTGGTGTTATTACCAAAGTCAAATGAATTTCTGAAAAATCAGCAAAAGCCCATTATGAATTTTAATGTGTCCTTTGGCAACGAAAAGCAATTTTGAACTTTGTCTGGTCAAACAGGGTTATGAGCCTAGACAGATGCTGGTTTGGGACAATGCTGTACTGTTTTTTTTAAACCCTATACAATGTTTTTGACTACATATAATACAAATGTCATAGATAATGTGATAACATTTGAATAATGATCATTTTAAACGTCATTAATCGCATCAGCGGAACTTACTAACTGACAACATTAGCAACATTTACCTTAATAACTTTACTAACATTTATCTTAATATGAAGAATGTTAAGCAATTTTAAAAAGTCAACAGATGGAAGAACATACAATCTAAGGAGATCCAAAGTATGTATGTTATGCAAATTTGGAGACTGCTCCAAATGTTTACCGTTATTTTAAGTTGTTTTCCATTTGATTTGATGATTATAATGCAAGTGCGTGTTGAAAAGTTTACAAATTATAGTTGCAAATAAATTAAATGCCTATGGAGTAGCATTTTTTTAAAGAGTGGGTTAATAAAAATCTACCGTCTTTCCTGTTCACCCACTACTATGACTCTTCACAAAGACGTCGTTCAATTAGAAAGGTACTTTAGAACCATGACTGTAAAGTGACCCATAATTACTGTCTAATCAGACAATTCCCTTACCCTTTAATGAGTACACAACCAGACAGATAATGAGTGTAGTCAATGTTCCCTGGAAGGACAGGCAAGACAAACTGTCCTAGCGTTTACAGAAAGTTAGGCCTGTGTATTAATAAGCATGGGAGTAGTGGGGAGCTGCAGCTTAGTTCTGACAAAATACACAATAAAACCCACGTGGGATTCTCAGGCATGTTTTGGGCACTGTGGCTCAGTGGGTTAACACTGTCGCTTCACAGCAAGAAGGTCCTGGGTTCGATCCTAGTTGGAACCGCTTGTGTTCTTTTTGTGTGGAGTCTGCACGTTCTCCCCATGTTTGTGTGGGTTTACTCCATGTACTTTGGTTTCCTCCCACAGCCCAAAGGCATGCAAAGTGTTAACTAATTACTCTAAATTGGCCCAAATAGAGTGTATATATATATATATATATGACTAGTCTCAACGTAACCCTGTGTCTGTCACTGAAATGCCCAAGAATGTTGACAGCGACTGTAAATAAACAAACAAAGTCCGCTCTGTTTGTTATACATGTATGTTTGTATATGAGCTGAAAAGCCAATTTGACCAAGGAGAGTAGTTACATATGATCCAAAATGCAAAGAAACTGGGATATTAAAACCCACCGTTTGTTTGTTTGTTTGTGTTTGCGTGTGAGCGTATGATTTACTCGAAATGATATCTCCAGATTTTCACCGCCCCAAATGTCCATGCCGCCGTCATACTGCCCAAGATCACTGAAGTATTTCCTATCCATTGCAAACAGGCCACCAGCCATAGTAGGAGACCTGGATGGAGATGTTGGAGTTAGATTCAGACTCATCTTGAATGCAGGTACGCCACAGAACCACAGCAAAAACAGCACACACTGTCTCACCAAATAACTGTTACAGCTTGGAAGAGTAATTTGTGTTGAACAATTTAATTGAAAAAAAGTTGACTATATAAGACACTGTCAAGATTAATACAAAAAAATTATTTCCGATTTACTGCATCACATATTTTGAAAAACTAAACTAAAGAGAAAATAAATATACTAAATATGAACACAATTAATTCGTTAATTTGATTTAGCTTTTGACAAAACAAATACCTTGACCAGATCATTTAGATATGGATGTTTCATTAGAGGGCAATGCAATATTCAATATAATAGTATTAGAATAATAATAGTAGATTTCTTCTTTTTTTTAGTATGGGTACCAGATTCATTCGAGTCAGAAGTAACAGTCTCTCAGGTTACACAAAAAATGTGAGGTCTCCAAAGTATGTGTTGGAATTACCACATGAAATAAAACTGGTAAGCTTTCTAATTAAGTGCAGTCATGATGAGTCTTAAGCGTATCCTCCACATAGATGCAACAGGAACAACTGTTACCAAATTGCAAAACTTAAATCTTCCTGATTGCAGCGAACCCTATGGTTAAGCATACTGTGTATCATGTGCATCAACATCTGTCTAAAGAGTGTCAGTAAAACCTTGTTGAACAGTGTAATTAAATACGGAGGGAATTGTAATTATTTTTCTTATTAGCTGGGTTTGTCGGTTGTTTTTACCTTATTGCGCCACTGGGGTTTTTTAGCTCAGATGAAGGTACAGGGTCCCACTTAAAGTGCAGCCCCCAGTTAAAGCCCCCTCGTACAATGGGGGAGGGGCTGTAGAGTAGCGTGTCGGCACTGATGATGTCGATAACGGGGCACACCACAGTGTGGCGATCTTCCTTAATGGGGGTTAGGAGGGGCTGCAGCCAAGCCTCGTTCACTTCACAGTGACTGTCCAAGAAAACCAGAACTTCACCTAAACAGACATGACCCAACATACAGAGAGCCCTTATTTTAAAGTTTATAGAGTGTTTAGACAAATACGATGCCTGGACCATGGTTATCATTATTAATAGAAACTTAAGAACAATAAGTCCATAGGTATCATGGCTGTCGATGTTTCTTCAATTAGCAGAATGTTTCATGCTACCCATTAAATCAAAAGAATTTTAAATTTTAATAAAATGTAAAGTTGTAAATATAAGAGCAGTAAAAAAAAACATTTCAATGCACATAATTCCTACAAGGGCATTTCAGAATGTATTATTTATTTATTATTATTATGATCGCCATCATCAGTGTAGAGTAAGGAAAGGTGGATTTATTTGCTTGGTTTTTTTTGGCACTGATGATTATTCTGCTCTAGTCTTACCCTTTCTCAACTCAAATATCAGTTGTTTAAAATAACATTTTTAACTGACAGCAATATTCGACACGTTATGTTACACATTATTTATTAATCAACCAATCACGAACATCTCTTAAATCACTGAACTACCTTTTACTCTCATTTTAACAATTATAACTGTATTTAATAAATGGCACTTGATACAATCCCTGAAATCTGGGAAAAAAAATTAAAACACCACACAGTGTTTCTTACTTTTACTTTGACATTTATTTCATTGTGGACAGTATGAACCCAAGATATTTCACGTTTTGTCTGGTCAGCTTTTATACATCTATTCCTATACATCTAGTCCTGAGGACCCTTTAATGCTACCTGATGCATTTGTGTTTGGGATTTTGAATGGATGATAAACAATAGCAAGTACCTGTCTAAATTGCCTTGCATCTTATATCTTTATATTAATTTCTATATACATTTTGACCATTCACATTTGCACCATCAAGTAGGGAGTGCCTTCAAAAGAACAACGCCTTGTTAGAGGTCATAGCATTTTTAGCAACTCTAAAGATTTTATTTGCAATGCTGGTGTTATTCTGAAATGCAAATGCCTGGGTGTTTTTTAATTATATTTCGCAAATATTGACAATAAACAAAACATCATCTTGATGTGTACACGATATATTTTTAGAAAGAAAAATGAGCTTCTTCTTCTTAAATACATGAGTACATCGCAGTACTCGCTTCACCTCCACCCAGCAAATTAATTAAACGCTATGTAAACAAATACCTCCAAGAGTTTGCTTGAAAGAGAACCTAGCATGAAAGCACACCTGTAGCATGGGATGCGCCGATCATCCGTCCCCTAATCAGGCCTTCTCTCTTCTCATTTCTCACCAGCTTCACTTTATCTGGCAAGTTCTTCTGCAGATACACGTCAAGGTCTTCTTTCAGGTCATCTGAAATCCATCACACCACAGGAAAACTGTCATTTTCTAAATAAGTCTTAAGAAAAAATGTTTTTCATTTAAAAGTTTGCTTGTTAATTTGAATTATTTAATCAGAGCCATCGTCGTCGGTGGTCATTTCAGCTACAAGCGCAAGGTTAAATCTTTATCTCGAGACATTATATGTACAACCAAGTCAATGCCAGTTTAGAGTGATTAATTAACATGCATGTCTTTGGACTGTGGGAAGAAATTGGAGCACCCAGAATAAACCCACACAGACATGGGAAGGACCCAGGTCACTTCACCCTGGGACTGAACCCATGACCTCCTTTTTGGGAGGTTGCAGTGCTACCCACTGAGCTACCATGCAGCCCTGAGTGAAGTGTGACAAATGAAAGTTTAAGTGAAAATTAATGCATGTCAGCACTCCATCAGCCAGTCTCAATACGCATAATGCCTTATATCATGCCATGGCATAAACAACTTTATGAATTCTGTAATGTGCATGTGATAAAATAGCACTTAATAAAGAACTCAACTTATTCTGTGAGACAGTGATAGAAGTGGAAGAATAACCAGAAGGAATGATTAATTGTTTTTTGTTAGTCAAGCATGAGTTGACAAAGCAGAAAAAGTGCCAAGTAATGCCAAAATCACGTGTCTAAGTTAGACAGTGAGGGTAGCCTCTCTCATACTCAGAGACAGCAACAGCCTCAAAGTAATGAGAATGAGTAAATCATTATGAACTATCACCAGGATTGGTAGACAAATAGAGTCAGAGTACAAGCAGAAAAGACCATTAAGCTGTAGGGATTTAATTTAAAAGGTAAAGAAACACATGGGTAAAGTGTACCACACAAATAATAAATTAAAAAGAAAAAAAGGAGAGCAGCCAGTGTGTTAAGTGATAGCCAGTATTTAGAATTTGAGAAAGAGTGAGCGATTTGATTAAAGAAAATGGAACAGGCGTGTGAACACACAGAGCAAATATTATGGGTAAGGGTTAGAACATAAAAACAATGCTATCAACTTACAAAGTGGAAAATCAACATAGTTTGACCAAAACATATTTTTAACTATGAAAAAGTGAAACGGCAGCTGTCCATTTTAGGCTATTTAGAGTAAAGTTTAAGACAACAATGTAGCAATAGGTGGAATAGGGTCATCCAGATTGTAAGCTCTACACAGAAATTTTGAGTTTTTAAACGAGTTTACCTAGCTCACTGTTGTCATCCACCAGGATGATCTCATGCAGGAGGTAACCAGGCGTTCGATCTATGACACTGTGCACAGTCCTTAGCAATGCTGATAATGCCTCATTAAAGAAGCAGATCACAATGCTGGCAGTTGGTAGTGCTAATGGATACACCTTTGCTTTGCACCTGAGGGTTAAACAGATAGACGGAGGAAAACTTAAGAGTTAAAACAGAACATCGCTAACTCAATAAAAACTGTCAGTTTGTATTAAATTAAATCAGGTAAATGCAGCAGATCCTGTAGGTACACCCCAACTTACACACTTTGATCAACAGATTTCACACAAGACACATTTAAACCTTTCGTAGATTCAGTTAGAAGCATTTACCCACTGGCGCATTTTACCCCATTCTCTCCTAATGCTTAATGGGATCGGAGAATATGAAATTTATTAAATATAGACAATGCATATTAACATTCTCCATAATCCCAGACCTTCCTTTTCCCATCCTTTTGATCTCCTCCTCAGATCAGGATTATATTTTATTTTCTATATATCCAGTACACTCTTAAATGTTAAATTCACCAGTTTTTGAGCAGTGTACTTAGTTGGTATATAATTAAGAATTTCAAAACTTCTACAATCATCTACAAATCTGCACCATTATCTCTATTACTCTCCTGCTCTGAGCGTGTCCTCTTCCTGTCACCTCAGTACTCCTCCACTGATGTACTCTCAGAATCCCAGTAGTGGATACAGAAGATCAACTCTTGTATCGCATCACTAACACACATGTAATGTTTGCCTCCGTGTCACATCATTTACTGTATTTACAGCTTTGTGCATCTCCAAGACCAGTTTTGATTCCTGTACAAACACATGGGTGCACACGTATACACACTTACATTTCATTCCTAGTGTCTGGTAGGTCTCTGTGGTATCCAATCCTGTTGCTTATGAGAACGTTGAAGGCATGCCTGTGGTAACCCATATCTCTCACCTCCTGATCCTTCTCATTGTAAATCATTCCTGCAAAGATGACACACATTTTAAAAAGGTTGCTCCCTACAAGAAGATTTTTTTGTGTGTGTGTGCTTATATTTCATGATCTGTGGTTACAGGGTTAAATGACATTAAAATTACTGCTCGTTTGAGTGCCTGAAATTGTATTCACTATAATGCCATGGCACATCATCAGCTGTAATTACCCACATGTCTAATTGGCTCTAATTTCAAAAAGCTTTCTGCAACTCTCAAGTTAACACCCATACTCTCCCTTACAAGGTCATATATTTTACCAAATGGTGTGTGAGCCATAACATAACGTAAATAATACTGGGTTGAGGGAAAAAAAAACAAAAACAAAAGTGAGACAAGAGGTAAATTATACGGTAATTATTATTGATGTTGTGTATTTTTAAATACTCCAAGTCCCCTTCAAAAAACACACTTCCAACAATGAGAACATGCATGTGCAATGAATTTTTAAAAAAATGCGTGCAAAATTAAAAGATTTCAATTTCAAGTTGAGCTGCAGTGCAGAAAGTTAGTTCACATTTCTGGTGCTGGGCAGAGGCAAGGTTGTTGTTTAAGCGGTCCCAGTGACGTGTGGGCTTCATCAACAAGTGATTGTGTTACTGACTGTGAATGGTACATATGTTTTTGTTTTAAATACTGCTAATTTAAGCCAGGATACCTGGTATTAAGCTCAAAGCAGTGACGATCTTATTAAGAAGTGGCACGCTAGAACAGTGAACGCTAAAACAAATGTAAGCGAGCTGTGTTTGGAAGCTCACAAGCTGGATGCTTGGGCTAACTACATTGGACGCAAGATCTTTTGGACATGCAACACCACTCATGGATGTCAACAGACACATACCTACAGTCACAACACTTACCCAATATAAAAAGGATTTAGTAAGAAGGATTGTTTTGGGTGTTCTATTTGAAATAAAAAGGGTTATTATTTTTTAACGGTTTTATAACCACACATTGCTTAGTGTGAGAAAAGTAGTATACATATATAAACAATAAAGGCATACATTTCCACCATATTGTATGTTTACTGCTTTCCATTTGTAAGTTATGTGTAACTCATCAGGGTATTAGTATTATGATATGATATACATTTATTGAACTGACGAGGACTGACCCATCTCAGGTGAGAGGTCACCACCAGTGCGCCCATTTGCTTTATTGACCTGCACAGGGTTGCGGGTGAAGTGGGGTTGGAAGCGGTGCTGTGCCCCCTGGATGGGCACATGGCTGGAGGGCAGGCGGCCTTCCTGGCTCAAGCTGAAGTACAGGAAGAGCAGAATGGACCAGGTCAGCGAGGTGAAGAGGCAGCCATAGCAAAAGTAGCGAAGAGTGACACTGCCCATGGTACAGTTATCATCATTGGTGACCCGTCCTTACATCCCTTTAAAAAAATACAATAAATGAAGAACATCAAAACACAGACAAATGCACATGAACATGCAGTACATCGTTTTGATAGTAATCACTATTAGCAGCTAATCAAACAGGGCTACTAAAACTATTGCTGTTCAGTCACTCTAGGCCGTACTTTGTTAGGTGCAGTTCAGTGAACAGACAAATAAATGATTGTGCTTAACGATTTAAAAAGCAACTAATACTCAGCAAGTTTCATGATTGCGACAGGCTAATTTCCACAGCTGGTGACCAACATCCACATAGACAATCATGAGGACTACTCTGCAAGAGACTTGCTTTCTCTGTTTAATACCTTTTGTCTCTCACAACTTGAGGATAAAGCCCACACACTTCATACACTCCATCTTGTTATACACAAACAGACATTATTTTGTTGTTAAATATCTAGCTAATCCTGATTGTTTCTGTATTTTCTTTGAAATACAAAACTCAAAACTGACCCAGATTAGCAATGTGCCAAAATAGCACATAAATGAGAAAATGAGGAACTTGTGCATGAAGGATACTTAACTTCTTAACTACTGAAGTAGAAAACTTAACATCAAACACCCCAGATTTCCTTCTCATGGAACTCAGTACTAAAACTAGTTAGGTCTTGCTTCTCTACTTGACATATATAGCTGCTTGGAAACACAGGACAAAAAAAAAAGGAAAACCCACAAAACATAAAAATAACTGCAGAAACTTGGAACATAAATGTAGGAAAACAAAACTCTACATACATGACAACATAAGCAAACACCAAGAACGTCACCAAAGCTTTATTTTCCTCCATAGCAGACAGGTTAAGAAACCCCCTCAACGTATGTAAAATAATATATAACTAACTCAGTTATTTAAGTAATACAATATACATTCCAGTCCTGGAATTTTTATCTGCACAATGTCCCTGAAATGGTAATCATAACAGTACTAAATGGCATTCACGTGAACCAAATAGTTCCTTTAAAACATTTATTACTTGTGCATAAGCACAATCTAAGCATGACCTTTGATACAGATGACCTTCAAATCCTATTAGGCAGATTGTAAAACTGGAGTAAGTATCTTGCTTAGAGAACAGTCATTAGTTTGTCGTAATTGGTATCCATGAATCACAGCAAATTAACATGTTCTCAGTTCCAATTTAGTACCACTAAAGCACTAAACACCCAGATGCACCTGGCTCTCTACCCAGATGACGATGGTTCCATAGACTCTTTAGGCCAACATCTAGAGCTGATAAACCACTTTGGATATGCCAAAACTCATTTCATTTAATTGACTCAGTTCATTTAATTTGGTGCAAAATAGGAAAAACCTGAAGATCAGTACCTGCTTCCACTCCAAAGCTCTCACAACCAAAGGCATGAAAGTAATATTGCATTCTAATCTAAACTTTAGTAGCTGTATTAAAGTAATTACTAGACCAGCTTTTCACCATGTTACAAAAAAATCTTGTCAAAACAAATACTGGAAAAACTTGTCATTGCCTTCATCACCAGTACAATACAGTAGACTTTTAATGGCTCCTCGTTGATGTATCTAAACAAAATACAAAAATACAAAAATAACCCAGACAGCTGCAGCTTATTCCAACGGCAGCTGCTACAATGTTAACGAGGACAAAGAGATCTGAGCACGTTGGCTCAAACCTTTATACTGATTTCCAGACAGCTACAGGATTGATTTTAAGGTGCAGCTCCTGGTATATAAATGTGTAATGTGATGTATAAATGTGTTTGGAATGAATAATGTCTTAAATCTGCTAGAACACTACAAACCTGGCAGATATTACAGGTCTGACCCTATTTTAGCCAATTACTGCTCACCGTGGTATTCACGGAAACAAACGAAATGAAAGGATTTCAGGATGAGACTGTAAAAAAAAAATATTCAGAACTCCCCACGACACCCCGTCCTATCCTATATTAAAACAAGCTTTTCCAAAATTGCTTACATTTTGCATTACTGCTAAAGAAGCCAAAACTTCACTCTGACTACAATTTTATGTTGCAGTACAATATCGTCTGAATTTCTGTGATGTACAGTAACGCTAAAACATGGATACTTCCCTGTTATAATACAATATAAAGTGTTGTATCCCTTTGTAGTTTTAGATTCAGTTGCACTGCTTATCCAGAAATAAATGCCTATCAATGTTAAAATTTAGTCAATTAATTCAAGACAGACCAACATTACATAAGTATTTAGTAGGCTATGAAATGAATTATGTGGCACAGCTGCTGCACATAGCATGTGTGCAAATCAGTTGCCCTTAGTCCAAATTTACATTTACAGCATTTAGCAGACGCCCTTATCCAGAGCGACTTACAACTGATATACAGGCATACAATCCACGCAATTGTGGATAAAGGGACTTGCTTTGGGACCCAACTGGGGTGGCTTGGCAGAGCTGGGATTTGAACCCTGGACCTTCTGGTCCATAGTCCAGTACCTTAAACGCTAGGCCAACACAGCCCAAATTAAATCCATTAATGAGAAAACACATTTAAAAAATGTATAAATTCTAATGTTAGCATTTTAGCAGCTCAACAGTAATGATAATAAATCACAACAACAGCAGAGAGATCAACTACATGATCAGAAACGGAACATAACCCACAAGGACACCTGCAAACTATGCAAACTCCACGAAAGGGAGTTCAGACAGGGAACAGAACCCGAGATCTCTGGAGCTAAGGCAACGGTGCAAAGCACCTTGTCACTCTTGTGTTCTGATTATATGAATCCTTTAGGTTCTGCAAGTATATAATTCACTAGAAAAGTTATTGGAGATGGACTGATCGTGTGTCCTGGACAGCATCTGTATTACACTGCACTCTGATAGTCACAGTAACTGAGTAACACGAGAGTGGATTTGAAACACAATATTTCATCAACAATTGAGCAGAGTGCAGTGTTTGAGTTGGAATCCTGCAGGACAGGACAGAGGACACCATGCTTTTCTCTACAAGACTGCAGGCCAGCAGTCCACCTGATAGTTTTGTAAAAATAGGAGACGCACATACAGCTCTGGAAAGGCATGGTTTCTCCCAATAGTAAAACCAGTGAACCTGATAATTTTGCAGCGTTCCCTTTTTCCATAGCTGTTAGAGAAGTCAGTCATGTTCCTGATTCTGGGTTTACTTTAAGACAAAAGAGAAATGTTTTTTGCACACTCCTCCTCATGCTTCTGAATTTTATTCAAAGCCATTCATCTCATGAGCCCTAGTCAGTCTTCCTATCTTTTTAATATTTGCTCAACAGATTGATACACACAATTCAATGAGTGTCTGTTAGGACTGCATCTTGGACTTCAACGCAGAGTTTGCATTTTCGGTGCTGTTCACCTGGAGGAGATTAATAAATTAACAGTGTGACAATGCAGCAAGATATTTGATCACTTGACTGGCTAAAACGTCAACACGATTAATTAGAAGACTCTTACTAGTACAGTAAATAGTTCATTACCACATTTTAATGAAACTGAAGCCAAAAAAAAAAAAAAAAATCAGGCTTCAGAGTAATCTTAAATCAATCACCTGCACTGCACATGCATGCTGTATCACAAACGTCCAAAGAATCTGTTACATTATCTGCCTGCGTGCGTGCGTGTGTGTGTCTGCCTGCGTGCGTGCGTGTGTGCCTGCGTGCGTGTGTGCCTGCGTGCGTGCGTGTGTGTGTGCCTGCGTGCGTGCGTGCGTGTGTGTGTGTGTGCCTGCGTGCGTGCGTGCGTGTGTGTGTGTCTGCCTGCGTGCGTGTGTGTGTGTCTGCCTGCGTGCGTGTGTGTGTGTCTGCCTGCGT
>JAUZST010003160.1:0-17392 GCA_034779995.1 Parotocinclus haroldoi
CCCAAAAATCCTCCCATATCTCGCTGAGCCACTTTGTATCCGCTCTAAGTGGCGACTTGTGGCTTCTTTTTCTTATTTGCTCTCACGTTCTTTGGTCCGATTAAACAGAATTTTGGTCCAAATAAGCGAATAAAATTACACGTATGTAACGGGATTTGTTTCTGTACATTAGGATTCGGTCCGAATAAGCAACTGCTCCTGTTAACCAGATTTAATTGTATTTAGTCTCGGGTTTCCTAGAACTAATACACGCCAAAAGAATTTTCATTTACTAAAATTCCTGCTTGCGAAGCAGAATGAATCCCCTGGATTTCTTTTCAGATTTCGGTGCATTCTAAAGTTCCTTGTGTGTGACCTAACTGCCTTTGATATGTAATGTGTAATACGACCAAGGTTCAGGCACGTAGATGATCCCGGGGTATTTCTTACGCAGCACGCTGTCATTCCACAGATAAACGACCCAAACAATCACCAGGCACAACGTTATCACAAAGTTATAGAGGAGAAAGCGCCCATTGCTGTCCAGAACGTAACCCTTTCGTTTCTGCCGCATCACCGTGGCGGCCATGGCGAAGAAAGTGAAGATGTACAGGAGGAAAATCTGACCTTCCGTCACCAGGTACCTGCAAAATGGGTTCAAATGTTAGTGACGTTTAGTGGGAATTAACATTTCTAAAATATCCAACCCTTATTAAAACTGTACATTAAATCACTAACCAGTAATAGATGGCACTGGGCCCGAGCAATAACCAGCCTGACCGTGGCATCTGCTCGTCCTTGGCTGGAGTGAAGCAGCCAGTGAAGTAGAGGAAGAGGATGAGGAAGAACGGGATATACCTGCAGATTGCATGTCACACGTCTGAGGCTTTGTTTCCACCGAGGTATTCCACAAATACGCGCAAGCTATCAGGCCACCATTTAGATGGCATTTTTATTGTTATGTACAAAGCAAGAACTCCATCTTCCTCTCATATCATCCCACTGTAGCACTGGTCACATTATTATTCCTAACAATCCCACCCGCTCACGTTAATATCTCTAAAAGCAGACCTCTTCTTACAGTATTTTCTATTTTTCGACCAAAACGTGTAGTCATTCCCGGATTTCCTAGAACTGATACGAGCCAAAATAATTTTCATGTACTATAATTCCTGCTTGCGAAGTAGAAAGAATCTCCCACAGCCCACAATCGCAGGGCGGAGCAGCCTGGGTCCTTTCTGTGTGGGGTCTGCATGTCGTCCCTGTGTCTGCGTGGGTTTCCTCCCACAGTCCAAAGACATGCGTGTTAGGTTAATTGGTGTCTCTAAAGTGACCCTTTGTGTTACTGTGTGCATGACTTTGTGTGTGTGTGTGCCCTAGGATGGATTGGCTCCCTGTCTAGGGTTGTTCCTGCACTTGCGCCCAGAGTTGCCGGGTGGGAACCGGCTGGTGTTTACGACCCTGTGTGGATTAAGTGGAAGATAATGGACGGACGGATGGATGGACATTTATATAAATACATTAATGAAAGCCTCTGTTACATCTGTCCCTATTTGGGTGTGGTTTTTCCCTTGCCTTTTACCCCTAGACAGGGTCGTAACACATGGTAACAGATCGACTCTGAATGCGCGTGTATCAGAAGTGTGTTAAAAAAAAAAGCGAGCGTGGTGAGATAGCTACCTACCACATGGAATGTCCCAAGTGCTCATCGTAGTAATAAAGAAGCTCAAACGAGTCGATCTGAAACCGAGAGCACAAATAGGTCAGGGATAAACTTCTGTGAAAGCTAAACGAGAGCCTCCCTCCGTATCTCAGATCCATGCAGCATTACCAGGGAGGCAGGCTTCAGATCCTTTATGATGGGATTTTCTCGTACAGGCAGGTGCAGCTGGTAGCCACTGAGGATGAGCCGGTGGTTGATGGAGTCGCCCACCAGGTGAATGCTGGCACCCATGACGAACGTGATGATGCTCAGATACACAGCTGTCCTCGGCAGCGTGGTGGGACTGCGCTCGATCAGCTACGACACGGGGCAGAATCACCAGTCTGTGAATTCAGTCTTAGTCAAATCAAAAAATGTCTACTGTAATGCTATAGCGCTTTTTACAACAGGGCAACGGTCCCAAATCAATATTATATCTTCTAAGGGCAATAACAAATTGAGCAAGCCTAGGGTCACAGTGGCAAGGGAGTTTGTGTAGAAATTAGCTGGCACCTTGAGCAGCAGAAAGGGCGTGATGACGTTGTAGGCCATGTGGAAGTAGTCTCCAGCGCTTGGCTTGTTCAGAGGAAACCATTCGAGGGGTAAAATAATCTGAAAATTAAAGACCAGCTTTGTTCATATCATGCATCCGGATTTGTTTTGTCTCCTATGTTCCTGTAATGTTTGAAAATCCATAACAGCCACTTCACTCACCATTACAATCGGCCTCCCAAAGTCCAGGATCCAGTTCTGCACAGTAAAAGAGAACCAGAGGTCCAGGTGGAAAGGAGACTGCGGTGTTGGAGCAGCTGCCTTTTCTCTGCAAGCTGAGCTGTCCAGAAAAAGAAAACACAGTTGTATCTAGTAGACATGCCTGTTTCATGCAAGATACACATGCTCAGAAGTATTTGGACACCGGATCTTCCCTCGCTCACACACTCTCTCTCACACACAAATGGGTTAAACGTAATTCCAAAGCATTCTTTAACATTCAGAAACACGACTCCCTGGATCCGCTTCCATAATTCCACAAGGGCATAGTTGATATTAGGGACTGATTTGGATAAGAACAGAAAATTGTGTTAATAACACATTAACCCGATGTTGTTTCAATTCCCATATTTGTTCAGTTTCATTACAAACCACTTCCTGATGTCAATCCTGGTAAAACTCTATAACTTCCCAGTAAACTCAATGGAATTCTTTCATCCATTGACATACCACTTCTGGGTCATGTGAAGGATTAAACTGGACTAACCGGTAGCAGAGGGCACAAGACGGAAACCTTTAGGCACACTGCCAGTCCATCACACCACATAAGGTTGGATTTCTTTCCATTAATATAACTTGACTGATATGACATTTGCTCTTCAAAATGACGTATAAAATTGAGACCAGATAAGAAATTTGATATAAGATTGAATACGTCCCTTAACAATGGTTCAAAGAGTTAATGTCTCTACCCCAGTAAGGAAGTGTCCGAAAACTACAAAGCATTTACCCAAAAACACAAAACGACAGAAACTCAGCGGTCCTAGGGAACACGCTGCACTGACACCCAAAAATAAATGCAAATGCAATCAAAACAGACCATATTTACGATGCAACAAACCTTAAAAAGTGCTGCGTTAAACCGCCTGGCCTTCGTTTACGAATCATAATGATAAGAAATGTATTTAAACACAAATACTTTTAGCTCTTAGGAAAGGGACCGCGAGCTCTAAAGCCGAAACAAGAGTCTTAGCTACTTCCTCTTGCAGTGTGTTTTTTTCTTTATTCGTTATTATGCTAAAATAATCAAACAGTTTTTTTAATAACACGAAACTATCACCCTGTTATTAACATTAGAGTTTTAAAAATCATTTGAAAAATTCGACGTTACACAGACAACAATCGGCGTTCCAAAATAAAAGCCCATCCTTGTTACCAGAAACATGTGCATTGATTTTTATTCCGAAATGAGCATATATTATAAATAAAATGTTTAAGTGTATGAGAGGAGAATTATAGCTCGTGTGTCGTGTGTCAATTTAAATATTTTCACTCTCTGCCAATTTAGCGCATTTTGATTCTCATATGCAGTTTCTCATAAGAAACAAAAAATAAAAATTCATGTACTCAGCTGTTAAAGGTACTATTATTAAATCATAATTTATCTGTATTGAAAACCAATATCCAGCAATATATACGCTATAGCTACTTGCTGTAAAATGTTATTATTACCTATAACATGGTGATAATACATGTTTCATAAAGTAATAATTCCAGAAAGAACATTATATTACATATATAATGCTATTCGTTGCCTCTACAAGTCCTAAAGTGCGTATAATATTCAGGGAAATTAAACTCTATTAATTTTCATAACAAACGCAATTAAGCGCATCGCCACTACTGTATGAGCTCACCGACCACCGTAGTGAATGTAAACATGGCGTCCGACTCGGACAGTGATGAGGATTTTGTCAGTTATGGAACTCCTTTGGAGCCTCTCGAAGAAGGTGTGTTTAAATCGTGATAGAGAAATATTAAGTAGAAAAAATATTTTTTAATACAGCTTGTGTGCGGGTGTTAATTACGTTCGTTTCGGTGCGTTTGAACTCACGTTACCGCTGCAGCATTCTTCCCACCCGTATTCAGGCGTTCTCTAAATTCTGCATCATGAAGTTCTTTCAGTTTCTAATGTCCAAAATGCAGGCCTTAAAAACAGAACGCAGTTGCATAACATCGTCTCTAGTGTGTTTACAGTCGCTGTTTGCACTGCGTGTTAATTATGAGCATATTTACTCAGACTATGGGTATGTAATAGATGGCGTTCATTAAGGAAGAATAAAGATCTGCTCAGTCGTGAAATAATGAAGGCAGCATCAAACCCACCGCATCAAAACGTGAAAACTAGTGTCCCTGCCACGACAGACTTCCTGGTCGTGTTTAGGCATCACACAAAACCTTCTGTGAGGTTTCTGTATCAAAAGTACAACTTCTTGGTCTTCTAGTGATATGGAAAGAAATTCATTTGTGAGTTTGCACTGGCACCAACATTAAGGTTGTTTTGGTTTCCAGTGCCTGTTTCCCAGGTGTTTTCTCCTCTTCAGAGGTTCCCAATCCAGGCCTTCAATTCTGTTCTGTTATATTAGACCATCTCTATTTACGTTTGCTTTCCTGCTCTGTTAAGACGAACCCATCAGAAAGCCGATACCAGTGCAGGAGCAAACCGTTAAGGATGAGAAGGGCCGTTATAAGAGGTTTCATGGCGCTTTCACCGGCGGTTTCTCTGCTGGCTACTTCAACACTGTTGGATCAAAAGAAGGTCAGTTAAAACAAAGCCTTGTGAGCAATAATATCTTGCATGCTTGAGTCGGCCGTACCGAATCTATTGCATTTTCCTGGTGTTTTGTAGGCTGGACACCGTCTATGTTTGTGTCGTCACGGCACCAGAAGGCAGAGAAACACAATGCCAGGCCAGAGGACTTCATGGACGAGGAGGTACGTGGGTAGCCTGAGGTTAGACGGTCAGCATTGCACACGGTCTGCCTGTCCAAGAGGTTAATAACTTGTAATCTGGCCTGATTAGTAATTAGTTTGTCTTTGATATGGACATTTGTGTATCCATGCTGAACGCATGGCACATAGAGCTCTTACAAAATGAAGCATGGGTGCTTAGATCCAATGGCAACATGCTTAGATTTGGGCCTTGTGCATTTTTCAGTTTATAGTCTGCCTAGTTTTTTTTATATGTTTTTGTGGTTACTAGACTTTGTAGTTTTACAATTACTAACTGTTTCTCTGCATACTTTGTCAGTCACTGAACCAGTACATATCAGGTCCTATTTGGGTCCTGAATCATTCTCAGCTCTGCAGTGACCCTTAAATAAAGCATAAGTAGGATATAAACTGAACAATATAGAGACTTCTGCATTGTACTCTACGTCCTTTACTCCGGCTTAAGGCTTCTTGTCGTGCCACAGGATTTCAGCGAGCATGGCATTGCACCGCAAGAGATCACTACCACGGACAATTTCGCTTCTGAGAAGCCAGATCAAATCAGGAATAAAGCCCGAGCCATCACCTCTCTTACAAATCCCATCCCAGGGAACACACTGCTGGAGGAGCTGATTGCGCCTGCACGGTATTGCATCACTTTCTAATCCGGTGCTTACAGTGCCATCTTTTTATGCATAGGAAATATGTAGTGTACTAAAGTCCTAAAGTGCACTCTTTGTGTTGCAGGTCATCCATAGGGGTGCAGCTGCTTAGGAAAATGGGATGGAAGGATGGCCAAGGGGTTGGACCCAGGCTGAAGAGAAGACAACGCGCACAAAGCACGGGCCAGCTCTTACTACTAATCTGTTACTGTGTATTAATGCAGAGGGACCTCGTCATCAATTTGTTCTAAAAATGCCAAAAAAGTTTTTCCCATAAGAAATCATGTAAATTGAATGAATCCGTTCCAGATCCCCAGTAAATCCCCCACTGTATTAGTTATTCTGTTCATTAATGGAGTTATATAATACTGATTTATGAGGGAGAAATGTTCATAAAAATCCATCATCGGTTAAATAACACTGCTCAGAGCATCACACTGTCAGTCGGTTTATTGTTATAGCTGATGGCACTATTTGCCGATGGTCTTCTCATATGAGCTGTGGTTTTGTTTTTCAGCCAGAGTTTATGGATGTGCCCTGCCGCCCACTGGATCTGAGGAGTCGGAGGTGATCACAGACTTCTGCCTTTTCCTGTATAATTAATTTGGACAAACCGATCTGACTTTTCCAGTTCCGATACCGTTATGGAATGAATAAACCATAAAATTCACCGTGTGGGAGAGACTTAAGGCATCAGGATTGGAAATCTAACAATGGAAATCTAAAAAATGAGCACACGCATATAAACAGACATTAAATGATCCTATAAACTGAGAGCTGACCTCACTAACTTTTCGGTCTGGCTTTAAATGAGGGAACGCTTATTTTCTTTTTGCTTACAGCCCTGTCCTGTAATAAGCAGGGTTAATCAAATAAATAAAAACACATCTGCAGTAGTGAATTTGACATTTCATGATCGCGCCCCTAATGAAGGTTGGATCGATAACTCTTAGCTTCCTATGTCCAGGATGATGACGAGTTTGCTCCCGAGAATGTGACCTTTGCGCCCAAAGACGTGATCCCGGTGGATTTCAGCCCTAAAGACGACCTTCACGGCCTCGGATATCAAGGCCTCGACCCCCTGCGGGCCCTGAGCGGACCTTCAGGGGCTGGGCATATTGACCTGTTTAGGCTGGACTCTGACCGGACAAGCAGTTTGTTTGGAAGCAGCAAGAGAGGGCGACAGCATAAGGGTGGGATTACAGGCCAGGTAAACCGAACGACGTAAACAGTGATTCTGTTTGGTTTATTATCTGTGAAAGAATTAATGATGGTAATGACTGATTCTCGTTAGATATCAGTAAGAATTACTGTTTCATAGTGTAAAATTATATTTAATTTATAGATACCACATAACCTCGTTCAGACGTATTTACTACAGCTACAGTACTGTGCAAAAGCTTTCTTAGCTTTCTTGCAAAAGCTTTTTCTTAGCTCAGTTAGTTTCTTGGCTGTTTTTAGTCCAAAAATCATTCCCGATCAAACTTCCTCACACTGTCGTTGGATCAGCTTGGCATCCCGCTGAAACTCCAGATGCTTCTATTGCTCAGGTGTAAGGGGAGGTCACACTAAAGCCTGTAAAAGCTGTTTTTTTAATTATATGTTTTAGTTTGCTTTTCTTAAAAAGACTGAGATACAATTACATATGGTCATTATACAGTTGCTAAGGAACAACATATCTAATCTAATGGTGGCCTAAGACTTTTGCCCAGTACCGTATGTTCATCGAACTCTGTAATGGTTGTGGTTAAATCCTGGTAACATTTTGCTCAGGCGTTTGGAGTGGGAGCAATGGAGGACGAGGATGACGACGTCTACCACAAAGATGCCATGTCCAACTACGACATCATTCTGGGAGAGGAGGAACCAGGAGACGGGCTTTATGGCTGGACCGCCCCTGAGCAATACAGGAAAAAGAAAAGTGGTGAGTCTGAAAAGCTAAGCATGCATAAAACATGACAGTGTCTTCATTACTAGTAATAAAATAATATCTGGTTCAGCCCTGTGCTAGCTGACGTTTTTGTTACAAAAAAATCAAGATGATACACGTTTGCTTTTTCCCATGATCCAGATCCAAACCGAGACGCTGCATACGTGGGCAAGATTTTGGAAGGTTTCACACTGGCTTCCAAACCTGCAGAGGTTAAACAGGTGTGTTTCCTACGGAACATCGAAGTTATGGTTATGGCCTTGGGCCTGTGGGAGGCGCCTCGCCTTGTTTTTACATGTATATAGTTATTTATATAGTTTTGAGTCTTGGTCCTTCCAAGGTTTCGTCCTTGTAAAGTATAGGGAGTTTTTCCTTTCCACTGTCATATTGGGGTTGGCTGTAGGTAATAGAAATTTGATTGGAAAAAAAACTAAGGTGAAACACAATGGGGGATTTATGGCATTAATCCATTGTGCCCAGGTGTTTCCTCCACCTGTTCTGCCACGGGATTTTCGGCCAGTGCATTATTTCCGGCCAGTGGTGGACCCATCCACCGTCAGTCCGCTGGTAGCCCAGGCACTGCAGGCTTCACGTGGCCAGCTTTCCCAGGCTGCACCGCAGCAGAGCCGGCACACACTGGACTCTGGTCAGAGGAGAGAGATGTTGGGAGAGAGCAGCTTACAGGGTAGGTACACAGACTAGATTGTTATGCCGACTAAACAGAACGTAGGTGGAGGTTTGGAACAAGTCGGAACGAGATGGGGATTTTTCGATGTTACGGTATTTCCATATATAACACTCACTGATGTCTGTACCTCTTCTGAAGGTCCCAGCTCTGTGCTCGACCTCTTAAACAGCAAAGACAGAGATCGGATGAGCGGATACCGTAAGGCTGCCGAGGAGAGGAGAGCAGCTTTAGAGGAAAGCCGGCTGCATGCCACCAGGGTTCAGGCCTCCAAAGACGTCCAAACCCATCCTCAAGCTTCATCCACAGTCCAGCAGGCCCTGAGCGCCTGGTCGAGCCCATCAGCTCAATCCAGTGAGACGTTCAGACCCTTCGAGAAGAATCCAGACAAACAGACACGTTACGACCTTTACATAAGCCACCTGAAGCAGGGAAATAAAGGTTAATACAAATGATTTTTCTGCACTGCTAACAAATATTAGGGGAGATTTTTGGGGGGATGTTTTCATTTTGAAATATGCCCTTATTTTTGTGAGCGGTATATTTAGAAGCTGTCTGTGTGTGTGCCGTGTGTGCTTCGGTCCAGATGCTCTGGAGTTGAGTCTGGACCCGGCAATGACGGAGTGGGAGAGAGGGCGAGAGCGGGAGGAGTTCATGCGTGCCGCGGTTCTGTACAAGCCGAGCAGCTCCTCTCTCTCCTCCCGCTTCACTCGGGCCAAACATGAGGACGACACCGACTCTGTGGAAGTGGCCAGAGATCAGGAGGTTGGCGAGTACAATTTTTTTGTGCCTCCTAATCATATTTTTGTCTTATGCATACAGTACTGTGCAAAAACCTTTCAGTTTATATTGTGTTTGGGTGCTGGGTCATTCTCAGAGTGGGCACAGGAGTGCCGCTGGAGTTTTAAACTACATTCCACATTATTAGATTGCACTCCCCTAATTGCTCCACCTTGTAGATGTAAAGTCAGAGACAATAGGTCGTCTGTTGCTGCTCTGTTTGTGTTAGACATCCTGCTGGTGGCTGGATGACACTGGGAGGTAAGACTCCAGCAGCACTGCAGTGTCCGATCCATTTGTACAAGTCAAAGATCCACCACCCAAATAGGACCTGATCTGTGGGGGTGTTGACTATTAGAGATCAGAGCAAAGGGGACTAACACAGTATGTAGAGGAACAGCTGTACTAAGACCGTTATACCCTCTTCTAATTTCCTGGTTTCTAGAATGACGTGAACGACAAGCAGGCAGCAGTAAAGATGAAGATGTTTGGAAAGCTCACCAGAGACACCTTGGAGTGGCATCCTGATAAGGCGCTGTGCAAAAGGTTCAACGTCCCGAATCCATACCCAAGGTGACACACACACACACACAGTCCATACAGTCTGCAGCAAAGCTTTGGGTACCTGTGGTCGAATTACAGCTTTAGTTTATTTTCTAAATGAAATAACACACGTTAGGTGGACGACGCTTCAACCACAAACAGTGACAGCCGGGGTAGGATCTTTTGGGCTAGTTTTGATCTCATGGCATCCTCAGTCAAATCTGGGGATGGGAGGCAGTTACTGGCCTTTGTGATGTGGGTGATGTTGCACTGGAAATGGATGGAAGAACAGCTTGGGTGGAGCTGACGCAGAGGAACATGTTAGTGTGGGACCGGAAGTGGAACACAGAGAAAGTGTAGTGTAGTGACCGTCACCCTATAATCACCCAGTCGTGTTTCAGCAAAATACAATCCATAAAAATGTAGATATGTAGGAAAAAATCAAGTCATTTTGAGTTTTCTGTTTTAACCCTAAATCAAGTCTCGCCTCATAAACCCTCAGTCAAAGTGGAGTCGAGTCTTTTGTCGGTATTCCTTATGTGACTCCAGTCCCCTGACTCTAACGATAAAATTTGGATGTCTTTTGGAGCTCTACCTTATCCTGCAGCTTCAATTTAACACTTTGGTGTAACTTCATTAACTTAACTCTATTGTTTTCTTTACTTGACAGCTCAAGCATAGTGGGTTTGCCCAAAGTGAAGAGAGACAAGTTCTCAGTATTCAACTTCCTGTCCGTAACGGACGATAGTCAGAGCTCGCCGGCCACCCCGACCTCCAGCTCGGCTGCCTCGGGTAAACGCTCTAGGTGGGATGTAGCTGACCAGGGGCCAAGGGTTAAAGAAACGCTTAACGAGGGCACAGTACAGCGAGAAGACGTGAACACCACCATGACTTCCCCGGGCTCGTCCGCTGCTGCCGAGGTACGCTAAAAGTTCTGACTAAGGTTCTGACTAAAAGTGGATAAACTAGACCGTGTTTACCTGCAGTGTGATTGTTGACCCGTTATCTTTTTGTATTATATAATCCATGTCCATTCACGTTTAGCCTACAGCAGCCGAGCCTGATACCAAGCAGCCGCCCAAGAAGCCCGACGACGACGACGAGGCAGAGGAAGAAGAGGTCAGACCTCCCATGGATCTCTTCAAGGCTATATTCGCCGGCTCTTCTGATGAAAAAAGCTCATCTTCGTCTGAGGAAGACAGCGGTGATGAGGAGGAGCAGGAGGCTGAGACCCAGGCACGTGTACCGGAAATCACCGGTGGCCCATCAGATCAAAGTCCGGCCACTCCCACATCAAGTTTGGCTAGTGTAACAGGTACATCTTCACTTATCTGTGATGAACAACTAACGTTCTGATCTTTCGGTGTTGATCTCTCTATCGATCTCTAATACAATTCTGTTCTTCTTTGATATCTTATATGACCTTCTCATTGAAAAATTCAATTCAATTTTATTTCAAGCGCTTTTTACAACGTAACATTGTCTCAAAGCAGCTCAAAGTAGGCCAATCCCAAGTTGAGCAAGCCAAGGGCGACAGTGGCGAGGAAAAACTCCCTAAAATGGTTGGAAGAAATCTCGGGAGGAACCAAGACTCAACAGGGGACCCGACCTCCATGGGCGGCCTAGATGTTAATTAAATAAATATTAAATGTATATTAAATCTTAAAATTGATTATATAATGATAACAAACATTCAATACACAACCTAACAGTCAGGCCCTCTCACCCATTACTTGCTTGGGTATTCAGATTTGTCATTTTCCCTTTTGTTTCCCTTTTGTTATGCTTTTACAGCTTCAGCGCTTCCACCAGCCCAGGAAAAGCAAAATGAAGCATCCGCCACTCCATCTGTACAACCTGGAGATCTGGACAGCGAGGAGTTCGGTCCCAGACTGCCGCCACCTGGTTCGTCACTGTCCTTTATTCTGAGTTCTGATCCATGAAATACATATTACATATAATTACGTAATGTGTATATTATTATATCTTCGGCTTCCACTGCCTCTCCTTAAAGAACACGAGACGCCCGGCCGTCGTAGGGATTGCTTTTGCAGTGTGGGATGCAGGGCGCTTTCATGTCATTGATTATGTGTAGGGTATATAATGTGTTTCAGTCTTCATGTCAAAATTAATTACAGCTTAATTAATTCAGGGAGGGTGTTTCCGTTTGCGTCTCCATCACCAGCGCGGGAGGAAAAACGCAAGAGACAGTGCAAAGAGAAGCACAAAGCCAAGAAAGAGCACAAACGGCAGAAAGAGAAAAAAGTAAGCGCACACACAAAACACACACGCCCTTCTTTGGGAAGGTAACAGCAGTTTCAGTGGTAACACGGCCCAATTTGTTGTCGCCCCCCCCCTCCCCTCACTGCTGCTTCTCTCGCAGCATAAGAAGAAGAGTAAGAAGCACAAGCATAAGGGAAAACAGAAGAAGAAGAAGAAAGAAGAGCAGTCAGACACTAGCTCTGATGATTCGGACTCCGATGATGTCACTGAGGGAGGGACAGTGTCCACACAGGAGCTGCTCCACAGGTCCTCTGTTTGTCACCTGTCTTTTCTTCACGGCAATATTCGTAGATTTGTGTTTGTGTCATTGTTAACATACTAACACATCACCTGTGTTTTTCAGGTTAAAAAACCTTCGTGGTGTGAAGTAACGTCCAAGACAACAACAATGCCTTGTCCTCCATGAGGATTTCACTTCAGAGCGAAACATGACTGTTTTATTTGGCCATACCAGTCCATTATAAAATAAAGTGACCTAATAAAGTCAACCTATGAAATGAACCTTGTACTTGTATGTAGTTTTTCACATTATTTCCCATAGCAGGGCTAGCAGGTGGCTGTTACATGGCCTTAAGATTAATTCCCCAGATAATTAATGAGCAGCCCTTTTGTTTCTTTTCTAAATACACAGGACTTGGCTAACATACAGCTTTTAAAACGTACCACAGCTCGATTCATACTGTTGGCTCGTATTGGCACTACAAAGGGTGAAGAATAAGGGAGTAAGAAGCCGTTTGGGACACAGCCCTAGACAAACCTCCGCGTTTTGGTGAGCATTATAAGCGGAGTTACAAGTTGTCATGGAAACCGCTATGGTTACGGACTGTTTGCTGTTCCATGCAGCCAGGTTATTAGCATAAGAGGACGCTTTCTGACCGGACCGAAGGAAATGTCAGTGTTTGTGTTAAGTTATTTTTGAGTTATGACCGAAACGTTTAAGGTTCCACTGGATCCTCTGGCCCTCCATGAGCCGGGAAGAGAGCAGAAAACGTTGCATGTCGCCTCCGGTTGGGAAGATGAGCCGCCGGCGCAGGTTTGGAGTTGAGGAATGTCACATAACGCCACTTTTCCTTTTAAAAAAAAGCACAGTTTTAATGAAAAACACCGTTTTACTGCTAGACGTGAATTTTAATGTGTAAAACATTTTTGGACAGCACAACACCGCTTCAGTAGGGATAATAAACTAAAGAGCATACATTTAATTTCTCTACAGTCAATACGGAACCATTAGTTCAGCAAGTCCTTGTGTAACGGTTGTGTAAACTATTCACTTCCGGTAAGCAAGAGCAGTTACAGGATGATTAATTAAATAATCTCTGAAACTCAATGGACCACTTAATAGTTCAGACATTATGTTTATATAGTTACATCAGCAAAACAATTGAGCTGTCATGTGAATTGAACCCCTTCAATAGCAATGGTGTTCACTAATGCCAAATAATTGTCCTGCCCTAGTGCTAAAGATTTAGCTTCCAAATACCCCACCAGAATCTCACGTGAGCGTCTGTGGGATGCACTGGACAAACAAGTCCAATCCCATACTTTACCAATCCAAGTATCTTGCTGCCAAATACTACAGGGGGTCTGAACAGGTCAGAACCTTGGCGTCTTGATAGGGACTTGGACGATATTACACAGGTGGCTTTAATGTTACGGGTGATCGGTGTAAGTGTGAGCACATCTGCCATCCATTTTTGATTCGTTACTAATATGTGCTGCTGCCTCTAGATTCCTGTAAGGGAGCTGAGAGGGCACAGCGACTCTGTCAGCAGCTGTCTCTTCTGTTTTCACGACACTCGGCTTCTCACTGGCTCCCACGACAAAACAGCAGTATTCTGGGTAAACACGGCACTTGAGGTCATTGTTATTCGATTTTGTCTTAATGTCCTGCTTTCTGTTGTTTCTATCCTCGACAGCTCCTTCTCTTGACTTTTGTAGGATGTTGAAAAAGGAGCCCAGCTGATGGTGTTTAAAGGAGGGCATGTGGAAGCCATCAGTAGATGCTGTTTGGTTCCAGAGAAGAACAGGTTAATAGCTGAATTAGCAGGTTGAACCTTGATGGCTCAGTGGTAAACGCCAGCAGCTGGAAACAGCTGTTCTGGGAGAAGCATGGAAAGTGAAGGTGCCGTGGTCAAGGGTGTGTATCTGGCCATAACAAACAAACAAACAAAAGCAGATCGAGTTTAGCAGCAGTCTAGCAGCAGTTTAGCAGTTTAACACTACATCAGTGATGTGGGTTTGAATCAAAAGAGTAAAGTGATTCCCTTTAATTATATCTTTTCTACTTGTTCTGTTGGTTTCCGTTTAAAGCCCCCCCCCCCCCCATTTTTTATTTTGGCTTCTTTTCAAACATTTAGCCAGAATCAATCATAAGCATTAAATATCTTTTGAAGTCTTTTTATGTACAGAGTTCATTCCCAGTCGGTGCAAACTGTATTTTAACAAACTAAGAGCACCCCAGAGCAGACAAAGCCTCCCTCACCCCGTGATGCTCATACCCCGGATTGGGAGCCGTGAATATAGAGTATGAATCTATGTTAATATTTATCTTCTATTTGTATATTTTATCCTTTAGAGTAATCACATGTTCTTGGGACAAAAAATTAATCGCCTGGGACCTGGAGACCGGCAAAATACTGGTACTGTTTAAATCCTTTAAATCCTTTCCTAATCAGTTTTGGCCTTGATTTGCCTTCTAATATTGTATGGGTACTGGATTACTTTACTAAGTGTCATTGAGAATGTGTGTGTGTGTGTGTGTGTGTGTGTGTGTGTGTGTCTCAGTGGACGGTAACACAAGATGGTTTGTTGATGTCATGTTGTGTATCACATGATGGGAAGCACGTGGCAACCGCTTCAGATGCGGACAACGCTCTGTACGTCCACTGTGCCGACACAGGACAGCGACTGCATTACATGCCAGGTTAGAGCGTTAGTGGGTCGTCGTTGTAAGCAGAGCTAAATGAGGCCTGTTGTGATTATTTTAAAAGGTGGAATCTTGGCTTTCGTTTGCCCTGGTTATGGTACGATTCTGTTAGCGTCTACATTTTTTCTGCAAATTTTTGTTACGTGGGCAAAAACCGGCGTGCCCACCTGACGCCACCCACGCGTTCGTCACTCACCCACTTATTAGGTGCAGTAATATGCGTACTTACGTTATTTCTTGTGGGATCTACGGCTTCAGTTATCGCTCATTTCGGTTGTTGTCAGGAACTTTGGAACGGATCAATGACGAAAAATGCTCTTTTGAATAATGCTTACGCTTAGTGACAGTTAGAGATGTACGCTTGAGTATGTATGTGTCCCAGGCCATCATAAGTCCACAGTCATGAGCTGCAGGTTCGATGCTACAAGTCAGCACTTGGCCAGTGTATCAGCGGACAGAAGCATCAAATTATGGGATGTCTGTTCTCAGAAAACCACCCTGACCATTAACAGGTACGGGCGTTGTTCTTACATGGGTTACATCTCCAGCTGATCTGAATTCAGATAAAAACATACTAGACTGTGAGCGATATCTCTCCCGCTTCAGTGCCCACACCAACATCATCTCCAGCTGTTGCTTCAGCCATGACGGCCGTTTGTTGTGCACAGCCTCGTGGGATCGCACACTTCGTCTCTGGGACGTCCACACGGGCTCGTTCCGTACCGGCGGAGGCGTGCAGCTCAGTGAAGGTCATGATGGGAGCATCAGTTCCTGCGCATTCTCCAGAGACGGTTACTGCTTAGAGTCTGCTCACAAACTCAGTATTGATATTGTTAACTTTGGGGAGCATTTTGGTTTGGCGCCATATAAAATGTGGTTCGACGGGTCAAGACCGAATGTGCCAAACTGCTGCCTGTTGTCTGTTTAATTATAATCAAGTGGGGTCGAAGGGAGATGTTTCTATCTGAGCTGAAATGCTGTACCAAATCTGTGGGTTCCTGTGTCCCTAATGGTGAAACGATCCGATCCCCAGGCTCAGTTCTCGTGTCTGGTGCGTTCGACAGAAGCGTTGGACTGTGGGATATGAAGGGCCCGTGTAAAACCCTGACGCTGAAGGTAGAGCACATTTAAAAATGTCGAAAGCATATTCCATTAAGACCAGACCAAGCAGCTTGAGCTTTTTTTTTACGTTTATTCAATCACAGGGTCATAAAGACTGGGTGACGGACGTGGACGTTAGCGCCGATAAGAATTGGGTGGCTTCCTCTTCAAAGGTGAGAGATTCATAATGGACCCACGCAATTTATAATGGATGAACGTTTGTGGAGGATGTTTAAATGCAAGAAATAACACTCGTGCATTAATAGAAATGAAGCAATATGAATCTAAATAGTAGGTGAAGCTGTATCTTTTGGCATTCCAGTGCATTTGCAAGTGTCCCGGTTCTAGCTGGGGTCAAGGTTCTGGCCAAACCAGCTAAGTACCGATTCTGTATGGACAGAAATGTAATTAACTGACTTGTTGGGAGATGAAACCAATAAATGTATCACACTGAGAGTAACCTTGGTATTTAGTAGCCTACAACCCATTTTACTGCCACTGTTTGTCTAGGATTAATGTAGAAATGTACGTGTCATATTATGAGTGAGTGTGGCTGAAATAGCAGAGCTCAGTAATTAGAAGGGGTGTCCACAAACTTTTGTCTTCACAGTGAAGATATTATCAAATAGAACACTCCGGATGTTTTAAGATTAGGATTTGGCGGTGTGAAATGACTCGATTATTTTTCAATCAAGTCCCGGTCGTGTTCACGTTTCTGAACCTACTTGGAGAATCTTTTACGGAGTTGTAGTTGTGAACTAGACTTAGGTTACTGAGGTTAACGTTAGGAGTAGCCTTAATTGGCTCTGACAGTAAGGTGTCGATGTCAAGAGAAATACCAATTTTGGCGTGTGCAGGATTGCACAGTACGACTGCGGAACATTGAGCGATATGAACACATCCGATCTGTCAGGAAGAGCAGAAGAGCTCACGGAATTGATGTACAGCTTCTCGAGGTAGGCTCCAGAAAGCTTCACGTTGTGCGCTTCATGTGTGATGTTTGATGATGGAAGTCGGCACTGAAATGGAAGTTTGTTTTTCAGTGTACTGAATGCGGGACGTCATTTTCAGCCTCCGATGTGGACAACATCAAGTGTGTGTTTTGTAGACTAAAGACTCCAGCGAGATTTCGACCGACGCCTCCGTCTCCATAAAATCTGACTTGCAGCTCATCCTACCGAAAAAACGCCCGCAAACCACATGAGGACATACTTGAGGTGTAATATGGGGCTTGGCTCTCGGTGGCGCCGTGGCTTAGTTGGTTAAAGCGCCTGTCTAGTAAACAGGAGATCCTGGGTTCGAATCCCAGCGGTGCCTT